>WUAW01007626.1:0-10585 GCA_017165845.1 Thaumetopoea pityocampa | reverse complement strand
TCAAAGTAATAAAATATATTACTAGCATGAAGTAAAGAATTCTGGTATCTAAATATAATCTATTACTATTATAAAATTGTTAAATGTCAAATTTCTAAAACCAAGGATATTTAAAAACATACTACTCAGATCGACTAATTAAGGGCTTCTGAAACCAAAGCCATCGATGTTTGTTCGTTTATTTGTTCGGGCTTTACGCAAAAACCAGTGGGTAGATTTTAGTTAAACTATTACAATCTTAAATGTACTAATTCGACTTAAATACTGTGGCATATTTCTTCAAAATCGGTCCAGTAGAATTGAATCAGCTTGATCCCTGTTTCAGTAACCGCCGTTTAGGTACGAGAAGCCAAGTAAAAGTGGTTCATTGGCTTTTTATATAAATATATGATTGTGTCGATATTTCTCAGGTAGTGGAAAACCGATATTCACGCGGACGGAGCCGCGAGAAAAAGGTAGTATAAAATAATATTTTGAACGTCCCCACACGCAGTTATCTAGCCCCAAATTAAGATTCTCTATATTTTAAGTACTGCATAATAATATATAATAAATACAAATTTACAAAATAAATAATTATAACTCGAGTTCAAATATGTGTGCTCATTACACTCTTGCTCCTACTGGAATTTGAACTAAGGACCCATCGGCATAAAAATTAAGGTCATTACTACTTACAAATCAGTCGTTACAATAATTGACAAATGTAATTATTTCCGAGGCTAATATATTCGATTCTCGAACTTCTTGAAATCCATTATTGAATATAGGCCTATATTCAATAATGGATTTCATTATTAAACGAGATTTGTTACAGTCTCATAAAACGCGAAAATATGAAAATCCGTGCTCGTTGCCATGGTTTTTAAATTTCGTGACGGAACATTAAATTTTGATTACCACTTACTTAAGATGAGTGTAATATTATGTGGAAAGTACGCGTGAGTCAAACAAGAGGTCCGGATAACGATTATCTATTTCATAAAACACTAGATTTTGCCCGCGGCACCGCCCGCGTTAATGTCGGTTTTTCGCTACATGGGAAATCCCGAAANATAATATTATGTGGAAAGTACGCGTGAGTCAAACAAGAGGTCCGGATAACGATTATCTATTTCATAAAACACTAGATTTTGCCCGCGGCACCGCCCGCGTTAATGTCGGTTTTTCGCTACATAGGAAATCCCGAAATAATCTTCATTTTATATAAAAAGTAGAGACCACTTTTACTTGACCTCTCGTACCTTAANCAATCTTTCGTTTTATATAAAAAGTCGAGACCACTTTTACTTGACCTCTCGTACCTTAACGGCAGCTACCAAAACAGGAATCAAGCTGTATCTTCAATTCTACTGGACCGATTTTGATGAGACATGCCGCATTATTAAAGTCAGAATAGTACTTTTAAGACTGAAACAGTTTAATCAAATCTACCTGCTGGTTTTTGCGTGAAGCCCGAACAAACAAACAAACATGGACGGATTTGATTTCAGAAGCCCTTAATTAGTCTATCTGAGTAGTAGTTAGTTTTTAAATATTTGAATTTTGAAAATTTGATATATAACAATTTTATAACAGTATAGATACACGTTACAATTATATTTATAGGTACCCTCAAATATTAATATTATTACATCTTCCTTCTCAAAACAATAAAAAATAAATTAGTTTTATATCGACGGTTCAAAGGTAGTAGGATATAAGCGACAAAAACCAAATTGTTCAAGAGAGCAGTCTAAAGTTTTAAACTGCAGAAAAATGGGCATTACTTTTTTATTTATTGTCATATCGTGAAAGTGGAAACAGCTCCAGAATCAAGAAAAATAAATTTATTTATTTTTCTTGATGAAAATGTCGCTTATGCTCTATTAACATTCAACCGTCGATATACATTAGAAATTAATTTTAAATATATAGGGTACTTATATAGGGTAATATATAGGGTACCACGTATGTCTTGTGAAATAGACAATTGTATTTAAGGGTACCCTAAAATATTAATATTGTTACAATGAGTGAAAGAAAGTACCTTAATAGTTATCATACAATAATCTTACATCTTAATAGTACATCTTACTCAGTACTCTAGGTTTTCTAAATTCGTGTGATTTGACTCGAGAAAAACTGCTCTGACACTGAAACCTTACAAATACAGGTAGATTCTTCTTTATCTATTAAATGGTCTAAAATCATTTACACCAACCCATCTACTGTCCCATTGTACAACACGAGTCTCACCTCAGAACGAAAGAGGTGAAGCTACAGTACACCAGGCTGAACTAATGCGGATTGGCAGTCTTCATACGCCGCCGGGAGTCAAAATTATGACAATTATCGATTAATTAATTAAGGTAAAAAATGTAATTTAAGTTAATACTAAAAATAGATAATAAGTAAAAAGGTTACTAACAAAAAGGAGTCTCGGTTACTTGATCTAATAAATGATTAATTATAATTACTATTAATATTGATCTGTATACAATGCCAAAAAGTCAAGTTTATAATTATACTTAAATGAATCTACTACTTTAGTGCATGAACAGGCGGCGGCAAATCGTTCTAACAATGGATCGCAGTAAACCGGGAACTGCCACAATGAATGCCGAATGAGTTAGGTGGTGCTTTATTATTTATGACTGACCAAGTATATACTTAACGTAGGAGGAGTTACCTACTTAATCTAGTGGAGCTTATCGATTCTTCTGAAACTGCACAGAGTTGCTTGTGAAAATGTTTTTGGACTGTTAAAACAAATGCGTGCGAAACGAGTAACGATTTTACACTTTACAAACTACTTGTGTTAAAAATAAATTATAGTTTATAAACAAATTGTAGTTTTTAGTTTTTTTTTTATATTATAATTTATTTTTCATTTTTTTAGTTCGATCTATAAAAAAACAAAATTGTTAAATTATTTATTATTAAACAATAGGATGACTTAGTCTGACTTTTTAAAGTGGGTACAAATCAAGTTCAATCATTCCGTTACATACATATAAGTGAAGCTATTAATGAAAGCGTGTTAAAATCAAATCTATTTTCATTTCTAAAATCAATTTTACAAAAGTATGATCTCTATATTGACTTATTGACGGACGCAGTACATTTTTATATATACTTTGTATATGGTACAATGAGTTCTTACGATTGGTTTGATGAAACATTTAATTTAAAAATTAATTTTGGAAATAATGATAGCTTCTATCTTAGAGACTCTCAAAAATATTTGAAAGCGGAACACAAATAATAATTAAAATCACTTTGCAAAATCTACGAAACAATTTTCCCGCTTTATACAGGCAAAATTGTTCAATACCGAAAATGTTTCAAGCACAATCTGACGGTTCACAAGATTACTTTCTACAGCTGCCGTCAAAAGATAAACGATTCCGAAAGGGGATGAATTGATCCCAACTCGTTATTCAGAGGATGTTAAATGATAAAAAGAGAAACACCCTTTCTAATTAATGAGCGAAAAATTAGATGGAACGATACAAGAGATTCTGTTGAAACAATCCAAAAATACTTCTTTAATTGATCGAAAGGATAAATTTACAATGACTGAATAACAGTTAATGTTTTGATAAGGGTTAGGCTTACCTTTTGAATGACAGTAATATGAATATAATATGAAATATTCAAGAAATAAAATAATGGTTTTTAGGTTGTAATACAATATTTAAGCCAAATTTGTTACTTACTAGGTTATTATTTAAAGAACAAACGAGTAGCGATTGGCAACAACCGTACGACCTGGTTTAAAAATGAGCCATTAATGTTAGACGGGTTATAACTTGCAGTTATTGTCTTATAGGATGAAAAGATAGTTGCGTTCAGACCGTAGATAGTAAATAGTGGTCATATGATATAATTACTAGGTCGAAGTATGGCGGGAGTACAAGAAAAGGCAAAAAATCTTCCGGCCATACCCATGTTATATCTGGCGCAGCCTGACGCCATCCCAATGGTTGATATCGGGATACCTACCTTTATATGGTATGGTGCTATCAAACTTCTTCACCGCGATTCAGCCTTTAATGATAATATCGATATTGAAGCGCCATAGAGCGAAATAACATCAACCACATAGACAGTTGAAAGGTAATAGGGGACAAGCGACATTTTGGTCGAAAATGAGTTATGTACGCCATCCTGGTTAAAATTATCCACTTTTTCGAATGCGCTTACTCCCATGGCTCTACAATGACTTTTGATCTAAATTTAATTTTGATCAAATCAAGATCAATTGATTTAAGCGCCATAAAACCACACAACACAACGCCGAATTAAATTAATAAATGCTTTGCCAATTAATACTTTTATTTTTCTTGGTTACACGCTGTTTCCATTTTCACGATATGACAATAAATAAAAAATGTTATCACCATTTTTCTGCAGTACCAACTTTAAACTGCTCTCCTGAACAATTTGGTTTTTGTCGTTTATACCTTCCAAACGTCGACATCTATCTATCTATACTATTATAAAATTGTTAATAGGCAAATTTTCAAAAATCAAAAATATTCAAAAACAGACTACTCAGTTCGACTAATTAAGAGCATCAGAAACCAAATCCGTCGATGTTTGTTTATTTGTTTGTTCGGAGTACACGCAAAAACCAGTGGGTAGATTTTGGTTAAATTGTTACACTCTTAAAGATACTATTCCAACTTAAATAGTGCGGCATCTTCTATCAAAATCGATCCTGTAGAATTGAAGTTACAGCTTGATCCCTGTTTTAGTAGCCACCGATAAGGTACGAGAGGTCAAGTAAAAGTGTGATTAGACTTTTTATATAAATCAGTGATTGTTTTAGGATTTCCCATGTAGCGGAAACCTGACATTCACGCGGGCGGAGTCGCGGGCAAAAGCTAGTTTTAAATAAAAATCTATGATTATGTCGGGATTTCCCATGTAGCGGAAAACCGATATTAAAAAATAAAATTAAAATAAATTAAAAATAAAATTATGATTTCAAACTACGATTTCATATAGCACGGTTTTAAGGAATATCTTTTTCCATACAAGCAAATAGTGTTTGTTGGTATGTTTTTCTTTATGAACGTGATAACGGATCAAGGATATTTTAACATTAAATCCATGTTGATATGTGTTATGTGCATTTAACCTCACGTTAAACGAAACATAATCTTCTTTTAATTCGGATAAGGTATATACATACATATATATTACTAGCTTTTGCCCGTGGCTCCGCCCGCGTTAATATCGGTTTTCCGCTACATAGGAAATCCCGAAACAATTATCGGTTTATATGAAAAATTTTAAACCCACTTTTACTTGACCTCTTGTACCTTAATGGCGGCTACTAAAACAAGGATCAAGCTGTATCTTCAATTCTACTGGACCGATTTTGATGAAACATGCCGCAGTATTTAATTCGGAACAGTATCTTTAAGACTGTAATAGTTTAATCAAAATCTACCCTCTGATTTTTGCCTGAAGCCCGAACAATTAAACAAACAAACATCGAAGAATTTGGTTTCAGAAGCCCTTAATTAGTCGATCTGAGTAGTTATTTTTAAATACTTTGATTTTTGAAAATTTGACATTTAACAGTTTCATCATAGTATAGATAATATTACAATCAAATATATTGTATTTTTTTATTATATACCAACAGAATATCATAGAATATCTCATATAAATACATAAAATCAAAACACTAAAATAATTTTTGAACCCCAATAATAAAAACTTATTAACTAAAAGAAGCTTGAATTTGCTTAATACGGGTAAACTTTTCTTTGAAGAGAAGACAACCGAGTAATCTTTATTTTAAATCAAATTACTTTAAGGAACCAAAAAATGTTATTTTACATATTATTATAAAATCCAAACACACTGAATAAATTTTTACTTTGTTTCACGATTTTGTCCATATGCTCAAGTAATAGTAAAGTTCGTTTGGGCACATTCACCTTAAGAACTGCGGCCCTTATCAACAATTGACTTTGACTTTGAATTTGAAGTGACTTTGATCCCAACATACTGTTACACAGACAATGTAATATAATGACAGATCAATATCGAACCTAAAGCCTTTTAATTAAGTTGATTTTCATCTGAAGAATTATTAATTTTATACTATCGCAAATACGCCACCTGTTCAAGTATTAGTTTATTTGAGGTGTATTATAACTTCTACACCATGGTATTGAGAATAGAGTGTATGGCAAAGGACGTATCTCCAGTATAAAACAAATCAGAAATTTATCTCATGCAGTTGTAACTCTCTGAAGCAGAACTTTGGGTACTATAAAACAGGTTGTAGTTTATTCTCAATTAAGGCAAGTTCAATACAAATTGTTTCATATGTGTTTCAATAATTTTCTAAGACTGACTCGTTGAGAACCTGTTCAATTTTCTGTTTTGTTCTATATTTTTTTTTATCGGCACTTTGAAGGTGTAAAGGAATAAAATATAGAAACCGTTGTGGAATCGACAACGGAATTACGTATGTCACAGTAAATGAAAGCATCATCCTGTAATATCTACTTAGTCCGAAAATTTAATCAGTTTTCCAAAGATATTTCAACTTAAAAAGTATCAATGAGCTCACTGTCTGTTTTTTGGGATGAAATAATCTCAGCAAATGGTTTATGTGTTAACTTAGCATTCTTTTAGCATTAATAAGGGATATATGTGTTTACTAATATTTATTAAGCTGTATAGTTTTACGGTTTAATATTGCGGATGGTTGTTAACCTGTTGTCCGCCAAGCATCTCCGGGCTGCTAGTCCTTTCCTATCAAACAGTGATATTGGTTTATGGAATATCATTAAGAACACGACAGAAACGCAGTTAGTCGTAGCAAATGTTTTTTCAACCGGCGCAATAGATTTTATAATACCTACTTACTATTACCTTAATTATAAAATACAGCTAATACAGTGCAATTTATACATATATACATATGTACATTTGGCATTAATTTACGGGAAGTGTAAATTAATGCGATATTGAGGAGACAGTTTGATTGAGAACGAGCGGACTCTAAAGGGACGGTGGACTCCTGAGGATGTGGGCGCGAAAAGGTCAAGGAAAGGCTGACTCTGTACTCACCATCGTGTCCGGTGATGCTGTAAAGGCTATAGCGATCAACAGCATTTCTCAATGCGAAAAAAATCTGATTTTTACATATCCTGCGAATACATTCCAGCCACTTTTGTCACAGTAAACAGGTAGATAAAGAGAGTTAAATGCAATTAAACGATCAATTATTTTATACAGAGGGTAGTTCACACTTGCTATCACAGATTAATAGACATAAAGTTCGAAAATAAGTAGTATTTAATATCGAATAATTCACTAGAAAATTCTGATTTGATTCATCATCATCATCAAATCTTAAGAAAAAAAGTAAATTCAAAAACTAAAACGCGACTACTATGAACTCAGGCTCTAAACAGTATGAAATGAGAAAATATTCTCGTATGAAATTGTTATGTACAAAGTGTTCAATATTTATAATCTATTAAACAAACAACTCACACTTAATACATTTTAATGCATTTAATACATATTCATAGTAATGTTCAGAGAACAGCCGCGGTCGTATGCCATAAGTTCACGTAAGAGATCATAAGCTTTAGGCAAATTAGCATACGTGGAGTTGTAACAACGTGTAAAGGTATATCAGCTCGGAGACGTTTTCGCATTTGTAGTAGTGTCTGTACATAGACTGAGTAAAATCGGGTTAAACCAGTTCGCGCTAGCTACCACTTGTCAGTAGCGTTAGAAGTCAGTTATACATATTAAATTACGTTTAATAAGTTTAAGTAACATATAATATATATTATAATATATTAATTTAAAAAAATTGTAAAAATTAAAAAAAATATAAAAGGTATTTATTTATCTGCTGACTGTACTACTACAAACGCAAAAATACCAGTAAAATTTAGGAATAAATTTATGGAATTATGGAATATATTATACATTGATGGTGTAGTGGTGTTAGACGCGCTTTACGATAGGAAGGTCGTGGGTTCGATCCCGGTCCCGTACCACTGAGTTTTATTTGTATCATAATTCATGTACGGTCTACATTGTAGACACTAATGTACTTAACAGAGAAGGAAAACTTCGTGAGGCAACCCGCATGCTCGCATGAATATGTGAAATCTACCAACCCGCACTAGGCCGGTGCTGTAGACTACGGTCTAATTCCCCCCTGATCAGGGGAAGTCTGTGCCCCTATAGTGTGGATGATATGGACTAAGAATGATGATGATGAAATTTATGGCGGCGATTTTCTCTTACTTTTGCAGTTTTGTGACCTTCATAATAGAACCTGTAGAACCTGTCTCTCTAACGGAACGCCAACGCACCATTATATGTAACGACTATTATATATAACGTAGATGTATGTATAAAAACAGGAATCATGCGTGAAATACAAAGCAAAACCCGATTTAGTTGGTGCGACCGCGGACGTCGACCCCCGTCAATGGGAACTGACGTTTTCACCGGCGGCGGGGCGAACGGTATTCGGTAAGCGGGTAACGCACTATTGGTTTAGAGAAACTTATCTACAGAGAGAGAGAAACTCATTTCTGTGGGTAAAATTTATGAGAACGATTTTGAAGCAGAGTGAGAACGACATTCACAAAATACTTTACTCTGCACCTTACCTCAGGGCTGTTTATTATATATTTGCATACATAGACCTTACCTTAATTTCTTCTTTTCATTTCTTCTTATCGATACTATGAGAACTAGCTAATAGATACACTAAGATAATGGGAGACAGCGTTATCCTGCTTCGATGAAAATTTACTATGATTTCCAAGACGGTTGCCAAGCGTGGAGATTATGGCAAATCCGTGCGTTTTGAAGAGACGTCTCATGTCCAGCGGTGGAGTTTTACAGGCTGGTGGTCATGATGATACATAGATCAAGATTAACAACCTGTTTAAGTACACTGCTGAAGGTGAGCGTTGAGAGTGGCCTTGGATATCGTAGTAGCTGCTCCTGGAATCAAGCTAATTCTGCTGCTCGTAACCTTTCAGCTGGTACTCGCAGCGCCCACATGGAGAGGTGAAGTGACGCTATTACTACGCTACGTATGCCTGAGCCGTAATTATAAAATTGTTAAATGTCAAATCTTGTAAATCAAAGATATTAAAAAAAACCACTCGGATCGACTAAATACTCGTAAGGGCTTCTAAAACCAAATCCGTCGATTTTTGGTTGATTGTTTGTTTGTTTATTTGTTTGTTTGTTCAAGTTTCACACGAAAACTAGCTAGTAAATTTTGATCAAATTATTATAGTCTTTAAGGTACTATTCCGACTTAAGTACGGTGGTATGTTTTATCAAAAGCGGTATAGTAAGATTATAAATACAGCTTGATCCCTGTTTTAATAGCTGCCGTATAATTTTCTAAGGATTTTTATATAAATATATGATTGTTTCGGAAATTCCCATATAGCTGAAAACCGACATTTAAGCGGGCGAAGCCGAAGGCAAAAGGTAGTTAAATATAAAAGTACTTACCCAATATACCATAGTTTGTTTTATCTCTACTATGAAACTCGCAGTTATTCTAAATACCTCCGTAATTCATAGATACACTCCTATTTTGCAAGTAACGATTTAGAACCGATTGCCAACGTCGTCTAACAGCTTTAAAGCCCACAGTCTATGAACATCAGATCTCAATTAGCTAAACGAATGTCGGCTGCCATTAATCGGCTTTTACCCTAATATATTTTTGCTAATGTGTTAAATCTCTAGCGGCTTGATAAGGGTCGCCTCTCCAATATTTACTTCCGACAACAAACGTTTTAACCTTCTCACCGTCACTTTAAATATTTGCGTTTTGATTTCACAAATAAAAACCGTTAGTGTTAATATGGATTCAAATACAGCCAAATCAGACATTGGAGACAGTTTTAATGGTGTACATACATACATACATACACTCACGCCGATATCCCATAAGGGTAGGCAGAGACCATAGTACATACTACATACGTACATACAGTCACGCCTGTTTCCCATTGGGGTAGGCAGAGACCACTTCCTTCCACCTGCTACGATTGTTTAGTGTAGCAAAGTGGCTATCCGCAGCCCACATTTCGCCTCCGCGGGCAATGAGACGTGTCGGGTTATAGTGTACAGTCAGCAGATAAATAAATAATAAAATATTCTGGACACTTTCATACACAGTGATCTAGTCCCAAACTGGGATACTTTGTATCTTGAGCATGGGCGTACCCAGGGAGGGGCAGAGGGGCAGCTGCCCCCTGGATTTTGTTTATGTCCCTACTAACTATCTACTTTTGTCGATAAAAGTTAAGAAACAAAACTTTTTGCCATTTGCAATACAATATACAACTTTTAATAATAGCTATTGTATAATTAAAGAATTTATATAAAAAATTACCGATTTTAATTTATGTTTATTTGACTAGGTGTTTATAAAAAATCTGATTTGCTCCCCTGGCCCAGAACCTGGTTACACCCATGATCTTGGGTACTAGACAACGATATGCATATAAAGAAATTAATTTCTTTAGATTAAATTGACCACATTTCTCCTAACGTATTACCTACCTAC
>WUAW01007618.1:163-10265 GCA_017165845.1 Thaumetopoea pityocampa | reverse complement strand
ACTTAAGGGATGTATCAGGATAATAGGCAACAACGTTATCCTGTTACTCAATCAAAATCTACTGGGATCTCAAAGACACCTGGCTAACGTAGAGATTATGACAAATCCCCCCTTTTTATGGAGGGCCATAAGTCCAGCGGTGAACTTTAGCGTACTGATGTTGATGATGTACGAAATATAATATTATATAATCACTTCTTCTCATTCTGTGGTGTCTTCATTCTTGAAGGTCATCTCCAGTTGAAGTAATATCTTTGACTGCTCAATGAATTATATTCTTCCTCGCCAGTCTTCATATCTTCAGGTGTTGGCAGCCTGGTGAGTGTCTTCACTAGGTCTGACCAACGGGTGGGTGATCGACCGCGGGGTCTATTCCCGTCGACCTGACCCACTGCCAATAGATTCTCCGGGTTGTTAGGATTTCTACGTTGTTCTCCATCTTGTTAGGATTTGTATATTGTTCTCTAGGTTGTTAAGATTTCTAGGTTGTTCTTCAAATTATTAGCAGTTTTACGTTGTTCTACATGTTGGTAGGAGTTCTATGTAGTTCTCCAGGTTGTTAGAAGTTCTATGTTGTTCTCCAGGTTGTTAGGATTTCTACATTATTCTCCGGGTTATTAAGATTTCTATGTCGATTTCCAGGTTGTTAGGAGATCTACATCATTCTGCAGGTTATTAGGATTTCTACAATGTTCTCCAGGTTGTTAGGATTTCTATGTTGATCTCCAGGTTGTTAGGATTTCTATATTGTTCTCCGGGTTGTTAGGAGTACTACGTTGTTCTCGAGATTGTTAGGAGTTCTAGATTATTATCCAGGTTTTTAAGAGTTCTACGTTGTTTTCCAGTTTGTTAGGAGTTCTACATTGTTCTGCAGGTTGTTAGGATCTTCACATTGTTCTCCAGGTTATTAGAATTTCTATGTTGATCTCCAGGTTGTTAGGAATTCCATATTGTTTTCCAGGTTGTTAGGATTTCTACACTGTTCACCAGGGTGTTAGTATTTCTGTGTTGTTCTTCAGGTTGTTAGGGGTTCGACTTTGTTCTCCAAGTTAGGATTTCTATGTTGTTTCCCAGGTTGTTAGGAATTCTACATTGTTCTCCAGGGTATTAGGCTTTCTGCATTGTTCATCAAGCTGTTAGGAGTTCTACGTTGTTCTCCAAGTTAGGATTTCTATATTGATTTCCAGATTGTTAGGGGTTCCACGTTGTTCTCCAGGTTGTTAGGATTTGTACATTGTCCTCCAGGTTGCTAGGACGTCTACGTTGTTTTCCAGTTTATTAGGATATATAATGACAACTTACCTATAATATGTGTTGTCATTCTTTACAGTGAGACAGTGATCATCTATAGGGAATAGATAGCCATGTGCAGCCAGCAGACTCGCCAAGTGTATCGCCTCCGACGTCTCGTCGAACTGAAGATGGCGCACCAACCACGCCACCAGGTCAGCTCCCGTAAACACCTAATGAAGATATAGGTTATACTGATAATAATAATAATTATTATTATTAGACTAGCTCTTGCTCGAGGCTACGCCCACGTGAATGTCGGTTTTCCACTACATGGGAAATGCCGAAACAATCATAGATTTATATAAAAATCATAGAACCACTTTTACTTGAGCTCTCGTACCTTAACGGCGGTTACTAAAACAGGGATCAAGAGCTGTATCTTCAATTCTACTACTATTGCGGCATGTTTCATCATGAAACATGCCTGTAAACTGTAGCAGTTTGACCAAAATCTAGTTTTTACGTGAAGTTCGAACAAACAAACAAATAAACAAACATCGACGGATTTCAGAAGCCCTTAATTAGTTGATCTGAGTAGTTTTTTTTAAATTAATATCTTTGATTTACAAAATTTGACATTTGACAATTTTATAATAGTAAACGTGTATATTTCTGGAAATCCTTGAGGGAGGCCTATGTTCAGCAGTGGACATCTTTGGGCTGAGATGATGATGATGATGATGAAACGTGTATATTAATAGACAAAACAAATAAATATACAAAACTAATAGATAGAACTGTTCCAAATTACAATAACATTCAAACTACAATAACGGGAAAAATCAAGATTTTAGCATATTTACCTTGATCAATGAAAGGAGTAATGTGTTCTGGTAGGAGCATTGAAGCAGAAATATCATGGGGAATTACAGCAGAAATATAGCAAACAAAATTAATATAAACATATATTCATTGTGTTTCTCATTTTCCCGCCAAACTGTGTTAAATATTCTTGTGATATTAAAATGGAGTCGGGTGATAAAGAAACCGGAATTACTGTGATAGCGTCACACAAAGTGGGTACGGAGCCAAATGCAATTATTGAAACTCTTCGTCCGCTTGGTATTAGGCGAATGTTTGTGTACCGGGCTGTTGATAGGTACAATGAGACCTCCTCTGTTTGTGACAGAAAAAGATCTGGCCGTCTACATAGTATTCGTACTAAAATGGCGAACAAAGCAGTGAAGGAAAGAATTCGAAGTAATCCTGTCCGAAAGCAAAAGAATTTATCTCGAGAAATGTAAATAGCACCTAGAACTATGCCCCGTATTTAAAAGATGTCTTAGAACTTGCAGCTTATAAGAGACGCACTGGTAATTATTTAAGCGATAATTTAAAAATGAATAGGGTGGCAGAATCGAAACAACCTTTTAAGCGGTACGCAAAGGGATGTCACAGAAAAATGTTATTTACTGACGAGAAATTTCTTATTATCGAGCAACATTTTTAACAAGCAGCGTGACCGGGTTTATTCTCAAAGCTCTATAGAAGCTTCTCAATTAGTTAGCGAAGTACAACATGGGTATTATCCGACTTCAGTGATGGCTTGATGGGCTGTTAGCTATCAACGAGTGACTGAGACACATTTAGTGGATAACGGTGTCCAAACATCGGCGCAGGTTTACCAAGATACGATTCTTCAGAAGGTGGTTAAGACTCTTAACAACACCATGTTCCATAACCAGGAAAGGTCCTTTCAACAAGACTCAGCACCAGGTCCTTAAGCTCGATCCACATTAGCTTGATTGAAAACAAACGCTTCTGATTTCATCAGAGCCGAAGACTGTCCGTCATCTAGTCCCGATCTTAACACGTGCGCGACGGGCCTGGACTCACCGGCCGCAACGCGGGGCGGGCTAAGCCCCCGGTAGAACAGGAACTCAATATTTTTATATTACAATAATGAACTACTTATTAGGTTGACACCAGCATGTACCGCTGGTAGCTCATCCCGCCCGATGGGACAATGCCATGTGTACCACCAGTAGCTCATCCCATTCCATAGGACAGACAAGAATGTACCACAGGTGGTACTCACCGTCGCGAACTTTTTAATCCGCTGGATTATGGTTTATGGTCAGTTTTAGAGAGTATAGCATGCTCTAAACACCATGATAATTTGGAGTCACTAAACAATCTATAAGATTGGCAGTGAAGATTTTTCCCATGGAGAAAATGTGTTTCAATTGATAATTGGGCTCAACGTTTAAAGGATTGTAAATATTAAGGTCAATGTAGATACTTGCGAAAGTGCTTCATATTTAATAATGCTACTTTATATTAATGTATAAACTAACCCACACTACAATAATAAATGTTTTATGCAATAGAAAAAAAAAAGATTTTTCCTTGTAACAATATTAACAAGACTTGTAACAAGACTAGGTACACTCTAGTGACAGCAACAAAAACCACATACCGAAGGTATCTTGGACATGAAGCTCTTCACAGTCCGCACCGGAACTCCGGTATTCTCATCTTGCATCCTCTCTATTACAGACTCCATCTGAATAAAGACAAAGATTCTCTTACATATTGTAATGATCTTCAACATTTCGTAATGTGGTTAACGCCAAACCTACCGACATTTCATATGCACCTGTTTCTACCACAACGGGTCAAATGAGCCGTGTTTTACAAAATTATGTATACATATATTTCTCGCTGAAAACGATAACAACAGTCAATACTAAATTTATACTTTTGATATATTTTTATAATAAAAGTAGTAAAAGGTCAGGAAGTACTTGGTCTTTTAGCCTGTCCGGCAAATAGACTTAAGTATACGGGTAAGCGACACGGGCCTCTTCCTACTCTTTTCGAGATAGTAGTATCCTATATCCTATAGTTCTTCACCTAAATTCCATATTCCTTTCTCAATATACCTTTCCCACCTCATCCTATTTCCTTTCCTCTCCATTACGCCGTGGGAATGCAATGAGGAACTTTAATACTTTTGAACTATGTCTATGAGAAAAAAAAAAGTCTGGGAACCTCTGGTGTAATACATATTTGGTCGTAAACAACAACTAAAGATAATATGAGACAAAACAGAGATCAAGCTGTATCTTCAATTCTACTGGACTGATTGTGATAAAATATGCCACAGTATTTAGGTCAGAATAGTACCTTTAACACTGTAACAGTTTGACCAAAATCTATCGGCTGCTTTTTGCGTGAAGCCCGAACAAACAAACAAATAAACAAACAAACATAGATTTAGTTTCAGAAGTTCTTAATTAATTGATTTGAGTAGTATGTTTTTAAATAACTTTGATTTTTGAAAATGTTACATTTAAAAATTGATAATAGTATAGATTATTACTTGAGTCTGTGACCTCATCATGTGTGCAAGTAGCGTAGCTCCATGACTTCTATTGCAATCTATGTAGTAGTTTCAAATTACCTTCTTGTACACCAGATAGTTAGGTGACTCCTCCGGTGAGGGTATAGTGGACATGAGAGCCTGCACACTCGGTGGCAGATTTGACACTATATTGTCCTTCTTGTCCTTTTCTTTCTCTTCTTTTATACATTTTGAATTATCTCTGGAAAAAATTATATGTGCTACAGTTAGACATGCCTCCAAGGTGTCATTGGTTAACTTCATCAAACCAAACTTTACTGAACACATTGACTGCTAGCCACCTTGTATGAAAAATTCCTTAGAAGATATTACTCAATCTGACCCTATTTGAAATTGTCTTACAGTTGGGACTATTCTGGACTGAACAGATAACGTTGGTGGATGTGCTCAGCCAAAATAAATGGATTTGATACAACTAGGTGTGCAAAGACTGGAAGAAGCTTTTTCTTTTCCAGTAAGCAAATTGTTAACCTTTAAAATACAAAACCAGGATTCATACCTGCAACCTCTTGATTGCAAGTCAGCCCTACCATCTATATCCTAAAGTAGGTTCTATAAAAATAGGTTGAGTAACACATATCAATTATTGAAATATAATTTTTTAACACTTTCCAGATTGCAGTAGAACTTTTAGTTTTTTGATGATGGGTTCTGTAAAATAATTTTTGGAGTGTTTCCTGAGCTTAAAAGTTTAAGAACCACTGGACTACCACCAAGATTTATTTACATTGTCCTTTGGTAATTCTTTACATTAGGTCATGTTGGGTTTAGTCTTAAAATAAATTGTAATCCATAGAGCACCAGTGGCTATAGTAAATTTTAAAAGTCCCACTTGGCATAATTCAACCACTTTTGGGAGAAAAATTGAAATGCTTAAAATCACGTCATAATGGAAGTTGCCATTGCGAGTATGTTTATTGTTGTATTTATAATTTTACCATAGTGGTGGGTGTAAAAATCTTCATCAAGGACAAAATAACACAATAAATGCTCAAAATTATGTGCAACAATAAGTGAGGAGAAGCAGGTTAGTTTGTTAAAGAATGCACACGAGCCGAGCGAGCAAAATGAGCATGCCATAATAGTGGCTGGTAAGTGTTATTAAATAAACAGTAATTAACAAGTGTCGATTGTGCCAAGTGGGATTTTTAAAATTTACAATAGCTGCAAGACCTCTATCGATTAATATTTATTTTAAGTCAATAAACCCAGGATGACCTGATGTAAAGAATTACCCTTATGGCTTAACTATTAAATCGAAAGCTTTGACATTTGATAGGTTGATATGAAACTTAAGAAGGAAATTGTCTATGAGTTATCATCAGTTACATATTGTAATTACAGCCATTAATACACGTTTCACCCAGTACAGTAATATCAACTTTCATTCATGTGGATAATGATATCAAGACCTAAGCTCCGTGTTAGCTTTGGGATATTTAAGCTTACCTAGATGGTCCTTGTTGACAGGCCTTTTGCGCTGCCTTTTCCGATGAATTCATTGTAACCATTTTAATTTCAGAATATTTCAATTTATTAATCCAAAATTAATTTCAATATATTTATTTTTCTAGTTTTCTTATTAACGATTACTAAAACGCAATGCGATCTAAATTAATTTTTGGCAACAGTACATAAAGCAGTAAAAATTTTAACGACTACTTTACTACCACTGGTCTACTGCAACCACAAATAGCTTTAACAACCACGAAATGTTTTAGAAATTATAAACACTGGCCACTTTGAAATAATAGTCTTCAGTTTTTAATTTATTGTGTTTACATTGCGATATAAATATTTGAAACTATTAAAAAATAAAAACATTACCATGTACTGTCAGCAAAATAAAAGATATTTAGTGCTCAATTAAAACAAAAAATATATTAATGTCACTATTAAACACAACTATTTAATACACAACGCACTGATATTGTACATTTGCTTATTTTTTCCTAGATATCTTGACCTATTTATTGAAACAAGTTCAATACAAATTTTCTACAGTTCAAACATATCAAACACCATACAAAAAGTCACCACTATCATGCTATCACGGAAAATCATGTTGTTTTATTTATAATATTTGATTAATATCGATGGGTAACACAATAATTTTAACATTTTGTTTAGTTGATAATGTCATAAACGCTCACCCCATATATCACAAAGTACTACGAATACGAAAGCTTTTCCGAAAGGGATAAACGATGCAGAAGCTTGATATTAGATAGAGACATAAGATACTGACAAGTCTAATACGAATAAAATGAGAAGGGTCTACATTTATAATTGAAACGGGACACAAATGTTCAACTCAATTTATTCGTTTGATTTAATGAATAGGTGGCGCATGTGTTTAGAAGTTTATTGAACGCCTTATTTGGTGCTATTTTTAGATGGTGAATAAATAAAATAACATCTTAATCAAACATCTTAATTTATTTTATTTAAAAATTTTATGAATTAAATATTCTTTTAATTTGTTATAATAATTACACTATCATCGAGTTAATTTTTTCTTTGATAAATGTGACGTTTTGTTCTCCAATCTATCAAGAGATGGCAGCACTTGATAATGTATCCTAATAATCACTACACGATAATATAAAAATGCAAAAGTGTGTTTCTTTGTTAGCCTGCTTAAAAAAATCTCTTCACAGTTCTATATAACGCAATGAAGATTAAAAATTTAATGACTCAAAACGACGCGTTACCAAAAAAAACATCTAAAAAGTAACATCATTGAAAGTGTTCTATGAGCCAACAGCCCCCCTAGCCAAGTTGACTTTCTACAATCGTTATCGCTAATAGAAAGGAAAAATGTATCGGAATGACACTTCTAATCGTCAAATCACACGTGACTTATCGAGTATCTTGACTACGGGGGCTGTATACTGAAATAAATTGATGCAAAAAATATCGTACATACAAACTGAAGCTAAGTTCTAACCAAAATAAATTTAAAATTAATTTGATAGTCCAGAATAAATAGTCCAACAAAAATATTCTTTTTTTTTACTAATCAAACTTTATTTTCAACGACAAGATCTAATTTATTTATGTTGTTTAATAGGTATGAAATCATACTAAATATCGACAAAAAAAAATATTTTATTTGTAAAATATAATCATTCTATATACATAAGTGTAATGCAAGTGTAACATTGTAATCATGCTTTTATGTAATAGTAAATTTCAGAAAAAAAAATCGAATTTTGTTTTTCTAAAATATAATTCGATTTATTTTTTCTGAAATTTACTATTACGTAAAAACATGATTACAATGTTACACTTGCATTGCACTTATTATGAATAAATAAATCAAGAGGACTACCTACTTATCTTTCTTTTTTTTTTTAAAAATCCAAGCACTGGTTTTTAATTTTCTTTGTTATTTTTATTTTTATTTTGAGGTCTCCTTTCATTGTCTAAGGTCATTCATTTTCGACCAACGAGGTCGGCAGCCTTTCAAATCTTTCTTTGTTTGAACATAATATGGCGGCCGACTTCGCTATATAGTACCATACATCCTCGACAGATGGCACAACTTTTGAATATCGACATTATAATGCAAAGCTGAAACTCGGTGAAGAAATTTGACAGCACTTCGCGCATATACAACGTCCAGTATTCTCGCCGAAAACCTCACTAGAAAAGGCATGGGAAAAGGCTTGATTCCACCAAGCAGACAAAATAAAAATACTATACTGACGTTCAACGTAAATTCAACAAAAACCACTTCCACAATTTGTCGATTAATACTAGGCCATTCCTCCACTCCCGTGTTCTTTGCTGAGCTCAAGATCAGGAATACTGCGCTGTGCGAATGCGGACTGGACTTTGGAGATACAAACCACATTTTCTTCTGCTATCTTAAACTATGCCAATCCCTATACGATATCCTCCCTCCAGAAATTCCTCATCCTGCTTCCTTTAAATGGCTACTATCATACACCTTCTCCCACTCTTTTAACTATATGTTATGTACATTTGTATATATGAATAATATTAAATTGTAAACAATGATTCAACTAACACTTGTGTAAAATGCTAACACAGGATCTGTTTGTCTAGTTAATCCTATTAATAATTTGTCGTCCTGTATGTTGTTCTGTCCTTAATTTTAAAATAATCACCCCGGTCAAAGAATTTTCTTTATTTCACCAGCCCTCTTATAGTTTCCACCGCCCACTCCAGTTTATCATACTCGCTGAGACGGTAATTGGCAGAACAGTATCAAGTTGGTACAAAAGTCATAAATTATGAAGTGTTGTGTTGTCAATCGTCGGGGCAGAGGCACGCCCCGCCAGACATAACACCCGTCTGGTGGAAAAATCTTCCCTTTTCCGTTACTATCACTCTCGCCAGACTGCGGCTTATAATTGGTGATATCGCAACGTGATGATCATCACCGTTGATTATTCACCCCGACATAAGTAGGTAACATTGTACAAAATATTTACTATGATCTACATACATACATACACTCACGCCGATATCCCATAAGGGTAGGCAGAGACCATAGTACATACTACATACATACATACAGTCACGCCTCTTTCCCATTGGGATAGGCAGAGACCACTTTCTTCCTCCTGCTGCGATCGTTTGATGTAGCAAAATGGCTATCCGCAGCCACATTTGCCTCCGCGTGTAATGATCTACATATATTATGATAATACTATCCTCACATAAGCAAGTGACGGTGGGCCGGTCACATCTGTCGCAGAACCGACAATCGTTGGAGCACACGAGGTCTGCAGTGGACCCCTAGCCCCTCGGCTAGATGGAGTGACGAACTGCGGGAAATGGCTGGCAGCTACTAGATGCGTGCAGCCGAAGATCGGTGTAAGTGGCGCGCCTCGGGAGAGGGCTACGTCTAGCAGTGGATGAATGCAGTCCTACAAAAATTATATAATAAATACATTTTATCCATATAAAAATTGTTATATCCGTAAATTGTTAATTCCCCGTATCCTGGTTACTGGACAACGGTCACCGCCAGCACATTGAAGTCCACTGCTGGACATAGACATCTGCATAGACCTCTTCTTTGAAAGGGGGGGGGGGGGACTTGTCATAATCTCTACCTTGACGCGCGTCCTGGAAATCGCAGTAGATGTTGATTGAATAACAGGACAATGCTGCTGCCCATCATCCTGGTAAAACCCTCAGCTGGTTCACACAGCAATCACGGGAGAGCCCCTTCCTTCACCTAAATTCCATATTCCTTTTTCATTACACCTTTCCCACCTCATCCTCTTTGCTTTCCTCTCCATTACGCCGTGGGAATGCAATGAGGCACTTCAATACTTTTGAACCTTATAAAATGGCGGCGTCGTGGTTCGCCACCCTACGCCACCCGACACGCCTCATTGCCTACGGAGGCGAAATGTGGGCTGCGGATAGCCACTTTGCTACATCAAACGATCGTAGCAGGTG
>WUAW01007608.1:12331-29583 GCA_017165845.1 Thaumetopoea pityocampa | reverse complement strand
AGTGGTCTCTGCCTACCCCAATTCTTCGGTAGTATAGTGGTCAGTATCCCCGCCTGTCAAGCGGGAGACCGAGGTTCGATTCCCCGCCGGAGAGCCAGGGAAAAAGGAGTGAGTGTATGTATGTATGTATGTATAATATTTTTTCAAGTTAACAATAATATATTGGTTTGTTACTTTTTATTCCCTCTTTCTTCTTTTTTAACTTTCTTCTTTTTTTCTTCTTTCTTCTTTTTTAACTTTGAAGTCCATCCGACGAATACCATTTTGACCAGACAAATTCCGGCAGGCCTATTGCCTTGAAAAACGGGGTCATTTCATTAATAGTCACACTTTTATTCTAATGTACATACATATATACACTCACGCCGGTATCCCATAAGAGTAGGCAGAGACCATAGTACATACTACATGCATACATATAGTCAAGCCTCTTTCCCATGGGGGTAGGTAGAGATCACTTCTTTCCACCTGCTACGATTTTTAATGTGTTAATATTATTTACGAATATTGACTATTGACAAACAAAATAATACCAAATTCATATATCAAACATCACAATGAACCGTTATAAAATACTAAAACTAATTTATAGGCAATGCGTCAGTTGGGTTACCGCCAGAGCTCCATTTTTAAACTTGATTCATAAAAGTTGACTCGTTAGAAAAGCGTTTTTTAAAACATTTTTTTATTTTGTGTATCCTCAAACCAGTTCTAGCTATGACAGTGGTATCATATTCTTGACAGTTCGCCGTGCCCACCTAGCGAATTGAAACCAGTGCGATATTATTGGAGTTATTTACACGGATCAAAATAAATCGATCTGTATATACACGTGCTGCCATCTATCTATGACGTGAATGATGTTTAGTGCGAACATTTCTCTTTTTATTATAGTAATACTAACTTTTCCCGGGGACTCGTTCGCGTTTATGTTAGTTTTCCGCTATATAGGAAATCTCGAAACAATCATAGATTTACATAAAAGCCTTAGAATAACTTTTACTCGAGCTCTCGTACCTTACCGGCGGCTACTAAAACAGGGATCAAGCTGTATCTTCAATTCTACTGAAATGATTTCGATGAAACCTGCCCCAGTATTCAAGTCGGTAAGTATCTTTAAAAGACTGTAATAGTTTGACTAAAATACACCCGCTGGTTTTTGTGTGAAGCTTGAACAAACAAATAGACAAGCAAAAACGACAGACAGCCATCGACGGATTTGGTTTCAGAAGTCTGTTTTCAGAAGTTAGTCGAGTCGATTTGAGTCTTTTTTTTAAATTTCTTCACACATAATTTCAGGTTCGAATCCAGGGCGCGTCGGTTTTTGGTTACATGGGAAATCTCGACAGAATCATACATCATATATTTATATAAAAAGCCTACGAACCACTTTTACTTGAGCTTTCGTACCTAAGCGGCGACTATTAAAACAGGGATCAAGCTGTATCTTCAATTCTATTGAACCGATTTTGATGAAGTATGCCGCAACAATTAAGTCGGAATAGTACCTTTAAGATTGTAATAATTTAATCAAAATCTACCTGTTGGTTTTCGCGTGAAGCCCAAACAAACAAACAAACATCGACGGATTCGGTTTCAGAAGCCCTTAATTAGTCAATTTGAGTAGTTTGTTATAAAAATCATTGATTTTTGAAAATTTATCATTTAACAGTTTTATAGTAGTATAGATTAGACTGTCACCACTACTTATTAGAAGTTCATCATCATCATATCAACGCATAGATATGATGAGATAGGTCTCCTATAATGATTGCCACATCGTCCACCAATTGCCCGCGACCTTCACCAGGTTATCAGTCCACCTAGTCGGGGGTCTACCCGCATTATGTTTCCGGTTCGGGGTCGCCATTCCAGCGCTTTTATTAGAGGTTGCTCCATCAAAATCCATTCAGTAGTTTTTCCTTTATGCCATAACATACATACATCCAGGTAGTTACGATTTTATTAATATACTAGATTCAATTCGCTTCACCCGCGAGCAAGTTAAATTTGATCTATTATTCCACACATTACCGCGTAAATCCTACACATTTATCCAGGACATGATCTATTTGGCACACAAATAGAAATTCATTCAAAGCCGTTAACCGATTTACGCAATTGAGTAATAAATATCCAGATATCTATACAAACTTTCACATATACACTCGCAATAATATTATGATATTAATTCCGCTTGATTTACTCTAAATTTACCCGTGATTAGTATATATCGAACAAGAACCATATATTTATCAGAAAAATAGCCTTTGTCATTATTCAACTATTTAACAATATCTGAACAGATTTTTAGGTTTCTTAAATTAGTATTATGACTGTTATAAATATGCAAACGGCCAAATTGATCGCCTGATGAATGCCCGGTGAGAATGACATATGACTCATTTCTTCGTTCCATGAGTATGTATAGGTGCTGAGGATCGAGACTCAGAAAGTGTTTGATATAGTAAGACAGAGGCCATCTATATTAAAGGTCACTAATGTGCTTTATTATATGGTTTTATTTCGAATTAAACACACGGACAATATTACGTAGCACGAATGAAGTTACTAAGTTATATATTATTAATTTTGTCGTATGCTTCTAAGTTTTCAAAGGGTCTCTTCATGAAATAGCAATACTTGGTAATGAAGACAGATTTAACAAATAATTCCAATAGATTCAGCTAACAAATTATTACAGGCTTTCAAAATGTAGATTTATTTCGTAAACGACGCAACAAATTGTCGGGTCAACCTCAAAATGTTCTTTTAAATCAGTTAATAAGTCCTAGTATATTATTGGATAACTAACCTTTCGTCCTCATAATTTTTTATACTAATTTAAAACAGGCAGACTAATTCGGAATGATGCCATGGCAAGGTTTACATTATACGTCTCAAAAATAAATGTGGACTAATTTCGTCCCAACTAGCGCCATCTAGTATAAAATGGCGCAAATTTGTTTATAGATAGCTGTAGTGCTGGCTTAATATGAGAATAATCTAGTCCGCATTTTCAATTAGTTGCGACATCTGTTGGCTTGAAAGTGAACTTTTTTATTCGTAGCCCTCAAAGCACTGAAAGGGTTAGGTATTTAGTGTGACAAAGTGCTATAGTGGTTTACGTAAGAACCGTAGAGGCAGCACTACTGCACAAGTGGAGCGTTGATAATCTAAAGCTTAGTGGCAAAAACAACGTATTATTAAATTAATATAAATATTTTTAAGATATAAATGAATAATAAAATAACCTATAAAATTATTGGTTTTATTGGAAAAAATGACATTAAAAGTAAAATTTTGTTTAAATTAGGCTACGTTTGAAACGTCAGAGACAGAAAAATCATGTGAACAATTATTAGAAAGTAGTTGCTCAGACCAATTTATTAAATTTAAAATTGTTGTGAGTATTAAAAGTTATCCTTATAATTAAATTATACGATACAGAAAAATATTAGGAATCCGATATATTTCTTTAAGTTACGTTTAATGTTATTACAACAATTTTTAAAATTTATATTATTTTTAATTAATTTATTAACAATTTCAGTTCTTGATTCTATGGTCTTCGCTGTTATCGTTCATCGTTGAAGTGTCTGAATATATTTATGCATTTTCTTCCTCAGGAAAAATGGCGGTGCACAAGACTAATGTAATAGATCTTCCCATTTTTCATTATTAACGAAACGAATAACATAAACACGCGCAGTTTTATTTGGTTCCCAATTCTATGGTTCTTTTTTAACCCGTATCATTTTATATATTATATTTTATTATATAAAAAGTTTCATTATATATCGACGGAAGAAAGCGAAATTGTCATAAATTGAAAAACCCAACTTTACACCGGAGCCAAAAAACTACTTCAAAAATTCATAACTCATATATCTATACAGATAGAAAGTTGAAAATTTAATCGTAGGAAAACGAGACCCAGACCATTCGAAGCGGTATTTTTTTATACAAGAATATGTTAAAATATGATTTAGGCCACAATGCAAGTTACGACATTTCCGCTTTCTCCCGTCAATATAATTAACAGGCTGTGGATGTCCACTTGTGGGCGTAGTCCTTAGAAATGAAGCATTCGCCATAATATCTACGCCCAGCAGGCGTCTTAGAGATCACAGTAGATTTTGATTGAAGAACACGATAACGCGGCTGCCCATTATCCTGGTCCATATCTTATCTGGTTCTCACAGCATCTACGAGAGATGGAGTGACGCTATTACTACGCCAGTGCCGTACAGCCTTTTTGCTTCACTACGCCTAATTGTTACACAGTAAATATTTAACCCGTTCCTGACATCATAGACTGCTCAGAAGCAATTCATGTATTCGGTTTCACTCTCGCCGATGTCCATAAATACATGCCGTGGACTGTTGAAAATACAATTGTACTGTCCTTCGGGAACAGTTTTTGCGGGATAAAGACACTCTACGTCATTCTCTGTACCCCTGAAAATGTGTGCACAAAATACTCATGATGAATCGATACAGCAATTAAAGCGTGAGAGCGTAACAAATAAACTCACATTCGCATTTATAATATTAGTTAGGATTCGTCAGCACTATCCATCTTTCAAGTCTATTTTTGTTGGAGTTAGCAGTAATTGGATATGGGTAAAGCCCCTTCTAGGTTGACAGTGCGATAGTCACTAATGACCGATTTGTCATCTACATATATACAGTCATGCCTTTTCCCCTGGTCCTCCGGCGAGGAATCGAACCCTGGTCTCTCGCGTGACAGGCGGAGATACTGACCACTATACTACCGAAGAATTGAGGTAGGTGGATACCACTTCTTTCTAGTAGCAAGTCTAAGATCTATACATATAATAAAATCGCAAACAAGGCGTGTCTGTAAAATGAATATTTTTTTAAAAAACCATCCATAGAGGTTGTAGTTATGTTACCGGAGCCAAAAATATAGTTTCTAGGAATTTTGTCTGTTTGTCTATGCGTTTATGCGCGCTAATCTCAGAAACGGCTAAACCGATTTGAATGCTGTTTTTGCTGTTTCATTGTGGCAAGCTACCTCTAACATTTGGTGTTTGTTTCATCTATCTATCATTATCATTAATTCTTATTAAGATCGGAGAATATTATTTATGTATAATTTCGCTCTTACCGAATGCCCACGCGGACGGAGTCGCAGGCACAGCTAATAATCAATATAAAACACAATGTTTATGCTTAATATTTGTTTTTATTTTTCTACATAGTCTCCTAACAAGTCAATACATTTAGTCCATCTCTTCTCTAAACCTAAAATTCCCTTAGAAAAAAATCTTTCTCGTGGATCTTTCCAAAACGCCTCAACAGCGGCCATTACTTCTCCATTGTCTTCAAATTTCTTGCCTCGGAGGTGTTTCTTGAGCCGAAGAGAGGTAGAAGTCATTGGGAGCCAGACCTGGCGAATAGGGAGGGTGTTCAAGCAGTTCAAATTCTGATTCTTGAATGGCAGCCATCGCAACTGCAGCTTTGTGTGACGGTGCGTTATCTTGGTGAAACAGCACTCCAGCTCGCACCTTGCCGCGTCTTTTTTTCCTTAATCGCCTTCCGTNGCAGCTTTGTGTGACGGTGCGTTATCTTGGTGAAACAGCACTCCAGCTCGCAGCTTGCCGCGTCTTTTTTTCCTTAATCGCCTTCCGCATTTCCTCATTTGGTCTATGTAGTAAGAGCCCATGATAGTGGCTTCCTTTTCCAGGTATTCCACCATAATAATTCCTTCAGCGTCCTAAAAAATCGACGCCATAACTTTGCCCGCGGAACATTGAGTTTCTTTGGTGTCGGTGAGGAAGCTTGTTTCCAAGTCATGGATTGTTGTTTGGTCTTTGGATCGAAATGGTGGATCCAGTTCACATACGTGGTCACAAAACGTAACAAAAATTTTCCCTATCAGCTTGAAACTTTTCGAGATTCAGCTTCGAAATGTCGACTTGTTTTTTCTTTTGCTCGTCAGTTAACATTCTCGATAACCCAACGCGCAGAGACGTTTGTCATACGCAATTCGTTGGCAGTGATTCTTCGCATGCTACTATATGAGATCACTGCCACATCAGCTACATAACTGATGGTCGGAGTGTAGTGGAAGATATTGTGTTGGCAGATCGAAGAGATGCCAACACAATATCTTCCACTTTTTTCACGTTATGTTCAGTTAGAGACGTGGATGTGCGTCCTTCGCGATGTTCATTTTCAGTGGATGTTCTGCCCAGTTTAAACTCCTTGGCCCAGCGTGCAACTGTTGAGGATGGAGGAGCAGTCTCCTAATGTTTCCACCAAGTCACTGTGTATGTCTTTGGTAGACATTTTTTTTCAAACAGAGGTACTCGATGATAGCTCTTATTACGTTTTTCTCCATTTTGATGTTTTCTTTTTGACGGGTCGAATTCAAATGAGTGTATCTCCCGGAAACCGTGTCCTATTTATATGATTTTTTATGTTGAAGTAGTAGGTATATAAGCGAGCAAAAAAGTAGTTATTGGATTCTTATGAGGACTAAAGATAACCAAATATCATTACTTTTCGATCACCCTTCGTATAATACGAGTATTAGTTAGGATATATGAGTATTAATCTACCATATAAATATCTATATCCTTGTCTAGTACATAAAATACAGGGAATCCTGGCTTAGGACTAGATCAATATGTGTGCAGAATATAAAAAACGTTCTTTTTTAATCTTCACGGATTTCTGAGAGTGTGCACCTGGCCATCCATCGCTGGCGTAAATACGGCATAGGCGCGAGAGGCGCTAGAGTCGCGTCTACGAAAATACTCTCGCTCACAGTCCGCGCCTAACCACCCGCGCGGGTACTCTCGAACGATGCTCGCGCGCAATGGGCAGCAACTGTTGCAAGGGCGACGCCAGCAGGCCTTTGCGATCTAGCTCATCCATATACAGCAGGTATTTCTTGCTGGCTATCGCCTTCGCTCAAGAATTACTCAACGTACCGTGGGTCCTAAGGACCTTTAGGACGTACGTAGTGCCAGTGTAGTGCATTCAGTGTAGTGCTAGTGTTTTTGATGTAGTAGTAGTCGATTTTTTTTGTTACGTAACGAGCTCGCGACGGCATGTTTTGGAATGATAGCGTAATGTACCTTTGTTCTTTTTTCAATGCCTGTGATAATTATGAAAAAAAAAACAGCTCCTCTCTTTATAATTACAGTTAATGCATAGATAACTTATATTTTTTTCGTTGACATTTAAATTTAAATTATTTGAAAATGTTTTGGCGCCAATTTATCTATCTATGAAATTAAATATCGAGACATTTAATTATCCTTTTCGTAATTACAAAATTCAAATAAAGATAAAAAAGATATTTTTGTACTGAATGCGAATAATTATAAATTATATTTCTAAAAATAACGAATGCTTATAATGATTATAATATACCTAATAATTTCATTGAAAAAATACTATTATTATAAAAAGTATGGTCTAAAATTCAGCACATTATTATTTTATAGTACATAATTATTACAGCCTAATTATTCTGTCAAAACTCAGGTATTTATCGTCTTTTTTCTCGGATTTGATTTCTGCTTGTTTTTTATTCATTACGAGATTGTTTTATCATATCAAAATAATAGTTATTTACTCAGAATATACTAACTCATTTCATTAATTTTAGATTTCATTGCAATTATATTAAAAAAAAGAAATTTATATTTGTAATAAGAATAGCGATGGGGAGTTTTGGCGGCAACTTGAGTGAAGCATCACTTGAAGTTTTATTTTAACGTTTTATATTAGTTTATTGTGATGTTTTAATATATAAATTTGCTGTTGTTTCATGTATTAATCGTCAATAATCGTGAACAATATTGAAACATTGGAATGAAACTGACTAACATAGCAAAGTGACCGTATCTTTTCAAGGCAATATAGGCCTGCGGGAATTTTGCCTGGACAAAGTGGATTGACTTTAAAACTCCTAAGTAGCAATAAAATATGATACATTGTCATTTTATTATTAACTTGAAGAATATTATATAACTTCAAAAATATATGCACTCGACACTGGCAGAAATGGCGCGAATTCGTAGCCGACTGCCACTACGAAGATAGAAGTAGGAATAGTGGCATATGGACAGTTGAAAGGTAATAGGGTATAAGCGACATTTTGGTCGTAAATAAGTTATAAATGCCATCCTGTTTAAAATTGTTCGCTTTTTCTAATGCCCTGACTCCCATGACTCTGCAATGATTTTTGTGTCACTTATACTCACGCAAAAAACTCAGTCAATTGATTGATATCTATAACCAATACACCGCCAATGTAACTAGTTAACCGTCCGCGTGGACATTAACTTCATCGCATGCGGAAAATATTTCTTTTATTCAAATATCATACCTATATATCTATATACCATTGTTATAAAATTGTTAAATTTCAAATTTTCAAAAATCAAAAATATTTAATAACAAACTACTCAGATCGACTGATTAAGGGCTTCTGAAACCGAATACGTCGATATTTGTTTATTTGTTTGTTTGTTTGCTTGGGCATCACACAAAAACCAATGGGTAGATGTTGATTAAGCTGTTACAGTCTTAAAGGTTCGGTTAATTCATGCGGCATGTTTCATCATAATCGGTCCAGTAGAATTGAAGATACAGTTTGATTCCTATTTCAGTAGTTGTCACTTAGGTACGAGAGGTCAAGTAAAAGTGGTTAATTTTTTTTTATATAAATCTATGATTGTGTCGTGATTTCCCATGTAGGCGAAAACCGACAATCACGCGGGCGGAGCCGCGGGCAAAAGCTAGTGTATAATAATCTTGACGATCGGTTGAACGATTCAAAATTTTACGTGCTGCACCACCATCTAGTGGTGAAATAAAATGGATAGCATAAAAACTTTCTCAGTTAAAAATAGATGTGCCAAGTTACATGGTGATCGGTCAAACGGTGTTGAGCTTATCAGTCTCAAATGACCGTGATAAGGCACGGCTCGCAATCCAAAGATCGTGGGTTCGATCCTTGTCTTGTACCACAGGGTTATTTCAAACGTATATACGATTCTACATTGTAGAGGCCGTAGACAAATTGTAGATATTCAAATATTTTTGACAAATTTGTGCCATAGCCAGGGGCGTAGTTACCGCCGTATCAGCCGTCGTATTAAGATACGGAGACCTCAGATACAGGGGCCCCCAAATCCGGGTAAAAAAAAACGTTCAGCTTTCCGGAAAAAAAAAATAAAAACATCATATACGATCATATATCATACAATTGTTAAATATCAAATTTAGTAAACCAAAGATATTTAAAAAAAAACTACCCAGATCGACTAATTAACGGCTTTTGAAACCGAATCCGTTGATGTTGTTTGAGCTTCACGCAAAAGACATCGAATACATTTTGGTTAAACTATTACAGTCAAACGTATTATATCGACTTAAATATTGGGGCGTCCCTGTTTTAGTAGCGGTCGTTAAGGTTCGAGAGGTCAAGTAAAAGTGGTTCATGGTTTTTTATATATAAACCTATGATTGTTTCGGGATTTTATAAGTAGTGAAACACCGACATTCACACTGGCGGACCCGCGGACAAAAGCTTAACCAAAATCTTTCAGCTGGTTTTTTCTATAACAAACATCGACGGATTTGGTTTCAGAAGCCCTTAATTAGTCGATCTGAGTAGTTTATATCTTTGATTTTTGAAAATTTGACATTTAACAATTTTATAATAGCTATAGGCTAAAGCAAGGAGTAGCTTATAATCAAGTTATGTTTATTTTATTCAATGCCAGTGTTTTTTTTTTGAAAACTTTATCCTCCATTTGGTTTTCGCCGCAGTTAGGTAGTTAGCCTCCCCAACAAATTTTGACATAAGGCCCGTCTAGGGCAAGCTACGCCACTGGCCATAGCCCCAACGCAAGTTTCCATATGGCCGCACGTTTGGACACAAACGTGTAGGGTACAAGAACTTATTTATAGTAATGCTATCGGACAATAAAAATATGTACAAACAACATTAAGTCATTACTTTTTATATCGTGCTAGTGGCCTCGGCTCAAATACATATATGTAGGTCGAAGTTTCTTTTGTAATTTTACACAAGGTATTTTTACTTTTTAACGATAATTATACTTTTTATTTACCTATATGAAAGTTTGAGCTTCAATTATCTAAACTCATAAAGTTTTCGCTTTCTTGTAGCTTCACATGGTATTTTAATAAATATGTGCTATATTTCATGTCAGGATATATCCTGACATGAAATATAGCACATATTATAATATTATAATAAATATTAATTAAATATTATATTATAATATTTAATATATATTTTTAAATGAGTATAATCGTTTTGTTTGCTTATTAACTAATTATTGTAATTTACATGTCCTAGGATACCTTATTTCGTGTGATTGAGTAACAAAAATCAAAAGATTAAATTTTTTATCAATTACTGATGTTTTTCGTTTGTATTACGAGCAATAATAAGATTTTATTATTATTTATGATATAAATAGTTATAAACGGACATGATTAGCAGATGACAAGTAGATAGTTAAGCAGAAAGTATTCAATCTGAGAAAAACGACATAAGTACTTAAGTAATAAAAAACAAATCTTAATTCATATTTAGAAAAAAAAACCAATTAATAAAACTATGAAGATCTTCCCTATTCTTACAATAAAATCAACAAATTCATTAACAAAGATTTAATGAATTACATTGGTGGTTTAGTGGTACCAGACACAGCTTGAGATCAAAAGAACGTGGGTCCGATATCAGTCCCGTACCACTCGAGTTATTTCTAACTCATGTACAGTCTACATTGTAGACACCAGTGTATTCGACATAGAAGATAAAAACTTCGCGGGGAAACCTGCATGTCCGGATTGGTGTGTGAAGTTTATTAGTTCGGCGTGGTAGATTACGGTGTAGTTCCCCTCCTGATGAGGAGAGGTCCATGCTCCTGTAGTTGGGAAGAATATGGATATGAATATGGACTACAGAGTAAAATATTATGTTACAAAAAATATTGCAGATATTCGAAATACATGTTATATCCGAAGCCGGGTAATTGGGGTATCAACCCTATTAACAAACTATAGCAACAACCGTGCACTCAGCTCATCAATGACGCAAATTTAGTACACATCGGGATACGAATCTTGGACAGACCGAAGTTACTGTAAAAAAATTATATTTTAAAAATTAAAAAAACATGCGTCTTTAATTTTTTTATTTTTTTTTATCGGTTTTTTCCTGAATAATCTCCTGTCGATAAAAAAATAATTACATTCACCGTTCCGTATCTTTCTTATACTGTAATAAAAATAAAAACATTTTATTTTTATTATAGGTTTTATTAATTGTAGTCTTGACTATTTAACCAATTTTAATACTCATACTAATTTATATACATATACTAACGCCAGTCTACTATAGGGGTAAACAGAAACCGCTTTTTATCACATATTAAGACCCTGACACTTCTTTCACGTCATCCACATTCATACATCTTTTCATACACTTTCATCGATTAACGGTGCTATGAACTTGACCTTTTTAAACAAATTGTAAATTAGATCAAGTTAGGTTTTCCTGAGCGCCTTCTTCCGACATGTCCACTCAAATTTGCCCGATAGATTCGTTTCGTCAAACAAATGTCACTCATCCTTTCTAAATGACCAAATTGACAAACCACATCATTCTTTAACTTACACCGATCCCTTATCGCGGGTCGGTCAGTCTGGGTGACTCCAAAAATACTCTGCATTTCCACCACATTCACACAGATTTCGTTCTTTATTGATATAGGCATGATTCAATTAAGTATACATGGGCAGATACTGGTGTTGATTTTCTTGTATAGAACTTAACTAAATTTGGTCCCTCTCTATCTTTTTCTAATGTCAAACGCCAAAACGAGATAGCAAACATTTATAGCGAGTACCGACCTATGTTTCTCTCAAATGGTTCAAAATAATGTTGAGTTTTTGCGTATCTTTAGTCCTTGCGTTCCGAAATCGCGCCTAAATCTTTTAATTTCGACGTTTCTGAACGAAACTGACACCACCAAAACTGTAGCTGTTTCGTTTTGGCGTTTGTCATTAGAAAAAATAGAGAGGGACTAAATTTGGTTAAGTTCTATTACTACAGAATCAGCACCACTGATATCAATTTAACGCAAACTAAATTTCAACTCTCCTCTCTTTTTCTAATGCCAAACATCAAAACGAAATAGCAAACATTTTTAGCAGGTACCAATCCACATTTCTGTCAAAAGGCAGTCATTGAGTTTTTGCGTATATGCGATCGGCATGTGCCGAGGTCACGTCTAAATTTGTATGCAGAACTTAATTTTGACGTGTCTAAACTAACATGACAGCGCCAAAATTATTGCTATCTCGTTTTGGCGTTTGGAATTAGAAAAAGACAGGAGAACCTAAATTTAGCTGTGTTACAGCAGAATTGACACTATCATCGACAAACTTTATGCTTGAGCACCATAAGGCTGTATTTCGTGTGCACTGACCGGCGGCTACAGTATGAAATTCGTGTCATTATGATTAATTCTTGGAAGCGAAAAGGTTTTGAAATTGTTTATAGTTCAAGTTTGTCTATAGTACCAAGAGACCATTGTGAATAATCAGACAAGACTTTTGTAAGACTGACCGACTACACATTACGGAGTGCAGGGCGCCGTTCACTTTATTAACTGGAGATAAAATCCATATCTATGTAAATTTTCATTACATCAGCGCTTGGACATCCACTGCTAGACATGGGCCTCTCCCAAAAAAGGGAGGGATTGCCATAATCTACAGGCTTGACAGGCGTCTTGGAGATGGCGGTTAATTTTTATTTAATAACAGGATACATCCTTTGCTTGATTGTGTAAACTTTATATATACTTATGTAAATCTTACTTGCTACTAATACTAATATTATAAACGTTTACTGCTCAATCACTTCAAAAGTGCTGAAGCGATTGTTATGAAACTCGGCACATAATTAGAACATGGCCCGGAATGTGACATAAATATTTATTGCAATACATACATTGCAAGTGAAGCACCCACTTTTTGTGACGCAAGTCGTCGTGAAAACGGTCAAATCGGTCAGTTTATTTTGGCAAAAAAATGCTGCTTTTATATTAAGATATATATAAACTAATGATTTATCGAAGAATCGTAGCGAACAAATAGAGCTATAAAATAACTTGCGATGACATATCATCTTTTATGAATAAGCCACGATATATTTTACATTTACATATCTATCTATACTATTATAACTATTATAAAATTTTTAAATGTCAAATTTTGTAAATCAAAGACAATTAAAAAAAAACTATTCAGTTCGACTAATTAACGGCTTCTGAAAACAAATCCGTCGGATTTTTGTTTGTTTGTTCATTCAAACTTCACGCAAAAACTAGAAGGTAGCTTTTGGTCAAATTATTACAGTCTTAAAGGTAATATTCTGATTTATATACTGCGGTATGTTTTATCAAAATCAGGCCCGTAGAATTAAAAATACAGCTCGATCCCTGTTTTAGTAGCTGCCGTTAAGGTACGAGAGCTCAAGTAAAAATTGTTCAAGGCTTTTTATATAAATATATTATTGTTTTGGGTTTTTCATGTGGCGGAAAACTGTTATGCACGCGGGTAGAGCTGCGGGCAAAAGCTAGTTGAAAATATAAAATTACTAAATTTTAAATCATATTTCTAAATAGAATAAAAAATGCACTAACCCGTTTTGTCTATCTCATTGTTCGCTTAGTTCTTTTAAAATACGCAAATAATTCGAAATTATTTGAGTATTAATAAACAATTATCAGTTGCTTCAAACGGCGAAGGAAAACATGATGAGGAGACCTACATGCCTGACAGAACGGCGTGTAATTTACAAAGTGCGTACTAGGTGCTTTTTAAACTTAAATAACGCCACATTATGAATTATACGTACGAAGTCGGGGCGGTTCACTAGTAATAACGTGCAGAAATCTGTATGTACAACCAAATCAGCTTAAAGACATTTTTGCGTTTGTAGTAATTAATAGATTAATAGATAAATAAATAAACAAATAATTTATTACAGGTAGGCACTTAATATTATACATATTAAACGTAACTTAATGTGTATAACTAATTTCTAATGCCATTTATAAGCGACTGATGCGAGAGTGTGAGGCACCAGGTAGCTCGCATAAACTAGTTTAATCCGCTTTTAGTCACTGTGTGTACAAACACTACTACAAACGCAAAAGCGTCTCCAAGCTGGTTTCTATGTATTGTGCTGGACGCTGCTGGGTAGTATGCCGACAGAAGCCCCGTATTTACGGTAAACATTTGTTTATAAACAAAGTTGGATCGACGTGTTACTGAGTTGCTCTCAACATGTTGCTGGCAACATTGCTTGTTGCAGAGTTGATCACTGCATGTTGAAATGTTCTCGGAAAACCTTTCAGTTTAGCAACTACTGTTGACTTGTGTGGACGCGCTTACAACAAGTTTATAAACATGGCCGTAATGTGGAGTCTATCATTCTAAGATCACTTAGCAAATTACCTCTTTGCAGGAGAGGATAGTTTCGCACTCACCAACCTTTTTTCCTATTTTTTCTTAGAAATTTTATACGCTAGATATAGAGAACACACCTCGGGTAACATTTTGACATAGACTGGCGTATGGACAAGAAACATTATTTTAAACAAAGTTTCTGGTTACTTTGTAGCTGTTGATCAAACTAATCAATTGTTGTTAAAGAATGTTTATCACAAATACGAGGCTTTAGAATCCAAGATAAACGTTTTGCCTTACAGTGCTGTACCCAGTGCAGTTTCATACAATATCCGCTCGGCTGTGGGAATAAGTTTATGAAATTTCCAAATATTGATATACTGTAACAACGACACCCATTCAATTGCCATGTGATTACGGCGAATGTTGACGTTCGCTTGAAATCAAGTCTCCGTTTGTATAAACAGTGTTGCTCGATTCAAATATTTTTTCTGTTAATTATCTGATGATAACCATTTCTATTCATTAACCGATTTCAGAACCGTCGTCATAGGTTGTTTGAAAGAGATCGCATATTGCGATAAAACCATCCAATGTACACTTGCCATAACTTGGTTATTAGTCTTTATTAGTCTGTATAATAGTAGATTTTGCACCCAGCTTCGCCCGCGTTTCTCACACTAAATGAAAAGTCCTGATTTTAGATTATAGATTTCCAAAATGTTAAATGTCCATTTTAATTGAGCTCTTATACCATAATGGATATCAAGCTATATCGTCAGTTCTATTTGGCCAATCTTTATTAAACATGCCGTAGTATTTAAGTTGTAATAGTACTTATAAGACTGTAACAGTGTAAACAAAATGTATTTACTGGTTTTTGCGTAAAGCTCGAATAAACGAATAAACAGACGTGAAAAAAACAAAAGGTGGTTTCGGTTTCAGATGGCCTTAATTAGTCGATAATTTTTTTGTACCAGTTGGTCCCCAGTTCGAATCCTGTTAGTGACAAACTTTGTGTGATGAGTACAAATGTTATTACCCGAGTCATGGATGTTTATTTATATATGCATGTATTAGCATTTATCTGTAGGTATATGTAAGTAGTATATCGTTGTCTAGTACTCAAGATACAGGGAATCTTAATTTGGAGCTAAATCAAAGTGTGTGAGATGAAAATATATTTGCAATATTATAATTAATTGAATAATAAATAAATATAAAAAGGCTCTTTTTAATTTAAACTTATTCTTTATTTAAATCACATTAATAGTTTACATATTTACATTATGTGTGCGTATTACTACTGATGACCTGATGAGGATCTGAGACATGGCCATTGACTATGGACCTCATCAGAAAGTTAAAGGTCACGCAGCGAGCAATAGAAAGAACTATGTTCGGAATTCTCCTGCGAGATATGATCCGCAATGGGATAATCCACAAGAGAACTTGAGTCCCCGATGTAGCTCAAAGGATCGTAAAGCTGAAGCGGCAGTGGGCGGGGCCACATAGCTCGCAGAACCGATGGACGCTGGGGTCCTAAGATGGTTGAGCAGCGACCTTGAACCGGAAAGCGTAATAAGAAAGTGTAATGCTAGACTAGGTGGACCGATGACCTGGTGAAGGTTCCAGGCAATCGGTGGATTCCAGGCAGCTTATAGCCGTTCAGGGTTGCGTTCATTAGAGGAGGCATCATGTCTAGCAGTGGATTTCTGTGGTCTGATATGATGATGATGATTATTATAATTGAATATTATAATAGCAGAAGAAATTTTGTTCTCATCTATAGGTACCTATTATAAATAACCCATCACTACAACCAAGTAAGTGAAAAGTCCCTCAACTGTTGAAGAAATGGACGCGTCTGTCAGTTGATTATGTTTGCAACCATATTGGCGGTAATCCAGACGACCTGATTTCGCAAACACCCTATATACACCACGTTATTCGGCGCCAATGAACACACGTGATATATTAAAAAGAAGGGTGGTTCACAACATAGATAGAGAACTATTATAATATAGATGTCTGAATATTATTTCTTCAGTTGCCACAGAGAACGGATTATAAATATTGATTATTACATAGACAAAAAGAAATCTCGATGCGTGCCAGATTTTTCAAGGCTGATGACGAAGTTATATTACAAACGATTGGTAGTTTATTATACTATTTAGTTGATTTGTTTATATTGATTTGGGCTATTTCAATGGGTCAAGTATATGGGTTGATAATGATGACAGTAATGATGGTATTTGTAATTTCTTGATTGTAATTAATAATGCAGAGTGAACAGAAATATTTATATTAAAAAAACCATAAAGATTAGAGAAAAAATAACATGTACAGAGAAAAAATTGACAAGAGTGTAAAGAATATATAGATCGTGTTCTAAATTTAAAATTACACTATGGCCAGAGTGTAACTTTTAAGAAGTTTCAAGATATTCCATAATGGTTTTTGTAACTTGAATCGCAGGATAAAGTTGCTTGCCCATTACCTAGGTGTATCGTATGTATGGTTGTCGCGACAACCAGGGATAAAGATTGTGTGTCAGCCTCACACATCAAACATTCGTAAACAGAATGGTTCTGACGACAGCTATTAAGATTAATTAATACTGTACGTTCAAGGGTGCCAACTGGCTAACCTATATTAAAAATAAAATGCTTTTTTAGCAATGAGTCAGTCGTACGCACATCTCGGAACTATATCGATACAAGGGCAGGATCAATTCGCAAACG
>WUAW01007603.1:26429-38029 GCA_017165845.1 Thaumetopoea pityocampa | reverse complement strand
TTCAAAAGTGTTAATGTTCTTCATTGCGTTCCCATGGCTTAGGGGAGAAGAAAGGAATGAGGATGAGGTAGGAAAGTTGTATTGAGCAGGGAATATGGAATTTAGGAAAAGGACTATAGGGCATAGGATACTACTATCTCGGAAGGAGTAGTAAGAGACAGTAGTAGCTCGGGGGGCCGGGGTCGGTTACCCGTGTACTTAAGTCTATTTGCCGGACAGGCTAAGAGACTAAGTACTCCCTGACCTATTTAATCTGAAATAAATGAATATTATTATTATTATATGACTTCAGTATATCCCTCAGCGGATTCTGTAGCATCTATTTACTATTATAAAATTGTTAAATATCAAATTTTAGGGATTCATTAATTAAGGGCTTCTGAAAACAAATCCGTCGATGTTTGTTTGTTTATTTGTTTGTTCGGGCTTCACCCAAAAACCAGCGTGTAGATTTTGGTTAAACTATTACAACCTTAAAGGTACTATTCCGACTTAAATACTTCGGTATGTTTCATCAAAATCGGTCCAGTAGAATTAAAGATACGGCTTGATCCCTGTTTTAATAGCCGCCGTTAAGGTTCGAGAGCTCAAGTAAGAGTGGTTCTAAGGATTTTTATATAAATACTTGATTTTGTCGGGATTTCCCATGTAGCGAAAAACTGACATTCACGCGGGCGGAGCCGCGCGCAATAGCTAGTACAGAATAAGATTGAGTGATTCATTTATTACACCAATCTCACGCAGCAGAAGTTTGAATTTATTAATTATTTCAGGTCAGGTGTCGGGGTACAAGGCTCAATGCAGACATTGTTTTACTGTGAGGTCACAGATGACATGAAAACAGAGCAAGGTCAGTTCATTTATTTAGTTTTAGATTAACATCATTAATATATTTATTTATTACTAGCTGAAACTGTTTAGAACTTTGCGATTATCATAACCTATGTCAGTCTATTATAATTATATATATATATAGATATATCCTTGATATCGTATCTATCTCCCCGCTAAATTCCAATTGTTTTAGTGTTGAGGTGTGTGGAAGTAACAGACACACAGACATAATGCATTTTCGTATTATTTTAATGTGTTCAGCCGCTCTCCTCTGTATAACGTGGCGCAATGTATGTATGCAGCGTATGGTATTGTAATATGCTGCGGAACCTGCCTGTTCCGGAGGCTGCATATTGTTAAATTTGCTTTCGGGATGACGATAATCCAATTCCAATATGCCTAAGGAGCCGTATACAGGACGTAGTTTTTCGAAAGCGTTTTATCATATCTTGAAGAACAACATAAACTTTTGCTTCACACCAACAAGATGGTGTTTTTACACGCTTTTATTAGCTTCACCTGTATGCATGTAATGGAATCTTTGAACTCGATTTTTGCCCACTATAAAAGGTCAGATTAATTCGAAATTTTGTACTCTTGTCAATAACCGATAACAATACAATAATTTAATAAAAAATAATAAAAAAATTAATTAAAAAAAAGCATTGTTTTATAATAAATAATTTAATAATTTTGTTTTTTATAGATTGAACTAAAAAATGAAAATTAAATTATAGTTTAAAAACTAAAAGACACTTTTATAGTTAAACGAACCAAAAAGTAAAAAATAATTCTTAATCTATACATCTATACATATAATAAAATCGTAAACGAGCCGTGTCTGTACAATGAATATTTTTTAAAAAAAAATCATCCATACAGGTTGTAGTTATGTTACCGGAGCCAAAAATATAGTTTTTAGAAATTTTGTCTGTTTCTCGGTTTGTCTGTTTGTGCGTTTGTGCATGCTAATCTCAGAAACGGCTGAACCGATTTGAATGCGGTTTTCACTGTTGCATTGTGGCAAACTTCCTGTAACATTTAGTGTTTGTTTCATCTATCTATCATTTATCATTCATTCTTATTAAGATCGGAGAAAATAATTTATGTATAATTTCACTCATACCGAATGCCCACGCGGGCACTGCTAATATAAGAATAAAATAATTAATCAGAAAATCAATGTCATTGTGGTAAAAGTGTGTGATGCTTTGTACTACATTTTTATACTAACTCTGCGTTTCGTAATAGAACTGGTGAGAAAATATAACAGTTGATATCGAGCACCCCACGCTTTTACCACAATGACATTAATTTTCTCGTTAATATTAAGAATTATTTTTTACTATTTAGTTCGATTAAAGCGTGTTTTTTAGTTTTTTTAACTATTTTTTAACAAATCATGGAAACTGCTGCGTGCTTATGTGCCTTCAGTATATAGTATAGTCTTATTTATAGGTGGAGGTGTCGATGACGAAATTATAGAAGTAGTAGAAAAAACCATTCCACAAATCGAGGAAATGCTGGCGTCGCCGGGCCCCATACCTAGCCCCCCCAGCTGTCTCTTCGCGCTCATGTGGTTTCTACGTCACAAGGCCGACAAGTACAGGAAGTAGGTTAAAATTTTATGATACCGTCCCATTTAAAAAAAATGGATACGAGAATAGTTTTGGTTCTCGGTTTATATAGAGAATTCAATATAGTTTGCTAGATAATTCCTTCTCCTTCCCACAGAAAAGAGATATAAATATTGGTGTAACAAAAAAGAACAAAAGAGACAAGGACAAAATACACTCTTATATCTGAATGGCTCTCATTAAGAGATAAGAGTTTATCAAAACTGAGGTCCAAGAGAGTAGTCTGACACATGAATCATAAGCCTGAAAATAGTGGCAAATTCAAAAATCCAGCTCTGGTATTACTGAATATAGTGAGGAAAATACATATTGATACTTGAATTTATATCACGAATTAATGGACAATTATTAATATTGTTTTATATTATAAAATTTTTTATTTATATTATGAAAAAGTATTAATTTGTCCAATTTTTTTTTAATTTGCCGCTGTTTTTCATTCTGGATGTTTTTGATTCGTGTATTAGACTCTACAAAAAACTTTGTTGTTCTGTGTGGATTTGATTTGTTTAGATTAATTTGGCACATTTCTACGTTGTTTCGAAACTTTGTCACATTCTTTCTTCTTACAATTCAAATGTAAATACACTTAAAATAATTATTAAAAAAAATAGGTAATAGATACATTATTTCATCCGGCCACACTGGTACACACTGCACTCACGTTTGTTAATTAATGTACGATGCTGATATAAATATGTAAGTATTATTAAAATTGGCTTATATGTGAGGTTGAAACAGAGAATGAGTGACATTAGTGACCGAAGGTGTTATGTAAACAATATTGTTCGCCAAAGTTTATACGTAGAACATTAACTGAGCATAAAAAAAATAACTGTGACAATACCTTCTTTCGTTAATGTCTTTATTTAACCGTTAGAGTGCCGACGAGCGCCATCGCGCGCGTGCGCATACTAACTAAAATTGCTATGAGCGCGATAGCGCTCGTGAAACCAGGATGGTGATGAATGCATATATTGTATAGTGAGAAAAAATTGCAAAAAAAACGACGAGATTGAAATTTACAACGAGTATAATTGAAGATTTAGAACAGAAATGGTTGCTCCACAAAAATAGATCAGAACCTGCTACTCCGACTACATCTTCTCAAAGTTTTGGATTAGAAAAGTTGCCCGGGCGTAATTTACGGCGCTGCGTAGTGTGCAGCAGCAAGGGTTACAGCGCTGTGAAGAGGAGCAATTTGATATGTGCGCGCTGTAAGAAGGGGCTCCATGGAGTCTGTGCGGGAAAGCACACATGTTAACTTTTTTACTATTAAATTCCAGTTTTTGTTATAATTTTTGTACACAATATATATTTCCATAACTTTCTTTCTATTTTATTATACTTGTACAAGTTTTTATTGAGAAAAATTGAGAAAACACCGAAAAAAATATTAAAATTGGATAATTTTTGGAAGAGATACAGTTTTTTTTCGAGACAAGGGTAAATGACATCAAAAACAAAAGATTTCTTTGGCATTTCTAAGTATATATGAATAAAAAACAATGGCACTAAAAGGGTTAATAATGTATCTAATATGTAGGTATCTTTAGATTGTGCGTAATTTCGACATGACCGTACTAAGCTTCGAAACGAAATTTAGTTTAATGGTTTCATTTAATAATGCCGTGATGTATCTAATTATTTAAGTTAAACTCTTTTCAAACAAACAAATGTTATAATGAACAAATATATTTATTACGACCATAAATAGCGTTTATTACGACCATAGACAAAGGTTCGTGACGATAGATGCAGATATGGATGAGGCTTAATACACATAGTTTTTAAATCATGGATATTTTATTGTTGTCCTGTACTGTAAGATCAATATAAGTAAACTAATTGTTTAAAGCTGTAACTATGTTAAAAAAATGATCGACTTATAAGAATATACATAATTATTTATTCATACATTCGTATCTACATAGAACTAAATATTGTCTAATATCGTCAAATCAATCCTAGGCTAATATTAGAATAACTATTACAAATAAAGGGATTGCAGGAGCTATGGGTTGGATATCAGATGGAAGTCCATGAGAAACAAATGGAGACCCTAAATCGGTATTGTGATAAGAAAATATATGCAGAGACAGCAACTCTCTGCATCTTCTACCATATCTATCACGGATAGTGTTCTGGGGAATTGTTTGGGCTAATTCTAGCTGCTGAATTCCAACACCGCACATCTCGCCACAATTTAAAATTTCACCCTCATCACCTGAATAGTTGGCGGTCTACTACTGTGCGTTTTTTGCGCATTTTCTTTCTAACAATCACCATCCTGTGGAATGAGTTCCCAGTGGCGATTTTTTCAAGCGGATACGACCTGGGGACCTTTAAAAAATTAGCTTACACTTTTTTAAAGGCCGGCAACACACTTGCGATCCTCTGGTGTTGCTGGTATCTATGGGTAGCGGTGATCACTTGTTACTAGGTGACCCACTTGCCCGTTTGTCCCCTCATGCAAAAAAAGAAAGTAATTTTTTTACGTGATCACAGATCGTATGAAAAGACTTGTGGCGAATGTAGGAAATCCGTAGAAGACGACGGTTCTTACACAAGGAAGTAGTTAATAATCGGTAATGTTATATTGTATCTTTATATAGATTGCTATCATTAATATATTATTACTGTAAATCGCTATCAATATTCAATGTTATCTGGTAATCATACATTTTGTCCATAGAAAGGTTGTCTGAAGTAGACCGCAATTTGTGATAAGATCGCCCAATATACACTTTGATATTGCATACATTATGTAATCTTTGTTACATCGGTGTACAAATAAGTACCTAGTCTGTTGAGGTAGTCATAGTCTAAAGGCAAACAATGATGCTAATTCTGCTGGAACAGAACTTAATTAAATTTAATCTCTCTCCTTATCTTTTTCTAATGTGAAACGCCAAAAGGAGATAGCTACAATTTTGGCGCTGTCAGTTTCGTTTAGACACGTCAAAATTAAGGGTTTTAGACGCGATTTCGGAATATGCCGACTAAAGATACGCAAAAACAACATTTTTTTGTACCTTTTGACAGAAATGTAGGTTCATACTCGCTAAAAATATTTGCTATCTCGTTTTGATATTTGGCATTAGAAAAAGATGGGTGAAATTAAATTTAGTTAAGTTCTGCTACCGCAGAATTACACCAATGTTAACAAGCCAAATAATAATCAGTCTAAGCGAAGATCAATAGCGAGCAACAAATCAGTATTAAAAAAAAAATAGAAAATATTACAGATCACAATAACTGATATTTTGATTTGAAATCAGTGGGCTAGAAAACCAGATTAAATTTTATTTTCGGCCATAACTCGTGCGCAGTACGCCCTAGGCCGTTTATTTTAAAGTGTCGTTTAAGCTTACTACTGAGTTATAACGTAATTGATAAACCACAAACTACTTAATACCGCAATAATACTTTGTATTTGAGACCGGACTTTTTAATAAGATAAATGAACTAGATTTGGTTAAGATGCAACATTTTGTTTGAATTTGTCCTTACACCGCGACTTTGTGTACCGGTTAGATAAGAGACTACTTCACTATATCGGAAGATAAAGGTTATTTGGACATTATTTTATTATACTACGGCCACACTCACGCCGTAGACACATATTCGGAGCCTGTACGAATTTCTATTCTCCGCGCGATCTCATTGGTCGTACGCGATAGAGTACTCTTTATGGCACACCAGTAATGGAGTTCATTACACATTAAAATTAACGCTTTATTATATAAATATTGGTCCGTTCTATGGCAAGATGCGATCTTATCCAGATAAACATGAATAGAATTGTATGAAAGTATGTAAACGGCGCATCGGCGACGCAACATCAAAATTTTATGTTGGCAAGATAAATTTTGCGAGGCCCTCTGGTGATACAAGAGGAGGGATTTTATAAAAATAAAAAATTGAAACTGAAATTGTTATTCATAATCATGCTAATATTTTCATTTTGGTAATGTCAAAGTGAAAGTAATAACTTTAGTTATTACTTTCACTTTCTCTGACCAAACTTTAGTTTGGTCAGAGAAAAGGCGGCAATTCAAGAATTATCAACGTCGCCGCAACCCCAGTATGTAATGTTGCTAGCCTATATGTCAAAAAGACGAACATAGTAATTAGTATTGCCATGCGCTTGCTAGCCGGTAGAATTTATCATTTTATAATGAGTGAATATTTTAGTGTATATAGTCAATATTATTTATATTTTATTGATTAATGAAAGCTCCGAAGTGCGAGGGAGTGGGCGGTGATCCATGTCGCATACGCCTTACAACGCCATTGGAACGGTGGGACGTTAGGAAGACGCCAAGTGCTTTTAATAGGTGCCGGTCCGAATATCTGGGTCCTCAGCCTCGTTGCGGTAGAAAGTGGTAGAAATTTCCACTCTTAAAAGGGCAACATCATGTGATATTTTTTTACCGCATCTGTAGCTTCAATAAATGAATTCCAGTATGTCTGACATATTTGCTCCATCGCATGAAGTTTTTGTAACGTAAAAGACGATGTGGCAATCAACATGATGTGGCATATATTTTTTTTATGGCATGTCACGATGTTGCTGTAGCATAAATAAGGTTTAAGGCGCGACAAACCAGTTGCGCCGGACTTGTGTATGTATGGCCCAAGTAGCATAGATAAGACATTGAGTTTTTTAGTATTGTTAGATAACAATAAATAGATAATATTTGTGGCAAAGATTGGCGTAATATTTTATATTGTCTTATGAAGCGATTATGTTATTTGAAATAATTTATAAAGAAAGATAATATATAGGTAGCCATAATTTTATTAATTATAATATATAAAGTGGCCTAGCTTTACTTCGAAATTTACGAGAATAAATGAATATTTACAGTAGCAGAATTCATAGTCAGATTTTTACTAATATCCAACCGAAGAATTCACGGTGCGAACAAAATTTATTTTTACGAAAAGAGCTCTGTTTAAATATAACTAAATAAATCCTTCTATAAGTTTCTTAGTAATTTTTTTACACGAGTGTTATATGGCGTTATTTAAAAAAAAAAAAAAACTAAACCTGGGACAGTGTTGATAAACTATTTTCATCCCCTATTCGTTTTCCTTAGAGGAAAGCGGCACTTTTCCGTTAGCTGGGTGTAAACGATTTGTGACGACTTATTCACCAAAGCATACACATAAAATCTCTAATTAAATTAATTAAATTTTATTAAATCCATAATTTAATCTAATTAATTAATTTAATCCACGGATTATATCTTAAAAAATTTCAAATTTTGTTCTGCGTATTATACTCCGCCGCGGATTATTTCATAAAAAACGTTCTCACATCACAAAAATATTATCATGTTTTTATTAATAAAATTTTATATTTTTAAATTTATTACTTATAAATCATATTGTGTATTTTCTATGTAACACCAATATTTATCGGCAGTATATATTTTAGATTATTCGCCGTAAAAAATTGCCGCGGATTATAAGGCGCTGCAGATTGTTTTTTACATGAAAAAAAAAGGCTTTGCGAGTAATATGCCGCTGCGGATAATACATACATACATACTATGGATACAGGAAAATACGATAAGTTATTATACGGGTAAAGAGGCGAACCCAGTGTTCCTGTTACGCCTTCATAAAGTGTGGCAGTAAAGGGTCCGCACAAGAGACAGACAACCGCTGCTGGTGCGTCGCGGTCGTGTCGCGTGCGTGCCTCCGAGACCCCAGTAGGCAAGTGTGAAGGGAACACGGTGGCTGAAAAGCCAAAGGGAATCTGGCATACATAACAAGCTAGCCCGATTACCCCGCGCGACTGTGCACTCACAGAATTTTTCCCACTAGAAAAAAGTTATCTGGGTAATAATACATTGCACGAATTTGTAGGTTAAAAAAGTTTTGGTACAATTTTGAGTTTGCTAAATCATTTTTTGGCTTGCTAAGTTTGATAAGCTGCAATCCTGTTTGTATTATCAAGTACACAAGTATAATTTCAAGTAATAAAAAGCCTTCATATAAATTTCATTCGTTATTATTTACAGAAGGTTAAAATTAAAAAGAAAACATTGTTTTTGCTTGTTTAACTTATAAAAAAATAGGCACTGATGTCTAGAAAACTTGTATATTGCGATAAGACCACCTAATGTGCCGGCACTTTCTATTACTTGTTTATTATTATATATTGCATGTTTATGAAGTTTGTTATATTGGTGTGCAATAAATTATCTATCGAGCTATCTAGTTCCAAATTATATGTGCAAGATGCATATATTGTAATTTCAATGCGGTGTCGATGAGTCATTCGCCCTTTTATAATGTACTTATTAGATAATTTAGTCATTTTATTTTGATTTTATATTGAAATAAGAGGTCGTTATGTATGTTGAAAATAAATTTGGTACATGCTTAAAATAGTGGTCGATGAAGGCAAAATTAAGTGTTTATTTAACACAGATTTCACTGTGTACACGTTCTTTTAATATTTTAAAGAGACTTTTACGAATATTTTTTCTCCACCGATCGTTCTTTTTAGCCATTGCATGGCATGGCGTATTGGCATTGATAAAATGTTATTTAATGCGAGTTGTTTTAAACGCTTTATTTATTTATTTAAAATAATAAACAAATAACACGGTCCTCTTTCAATATAATTGAGTTACATTATTTAAGTTTCATTTATCAAAATTAGTATATAATTAAGTTTATCCGTAGCTATTTTCAGGTTATTAAGGAACCGTAATTTTACCGTTTGTTCGCTGTATCTGTGCAAAAAATCACGCTCATCCGTTACGTTTTTTGATGTGTGAAAGGACTTTGCATTTGATAGTTAGTACGACGATTGTTGTACGTGTAGTACGCCATACTATTGTTTATAAATAAAAAAAAAATGACCGCAGTAAAACGACGAATAAAAATGTATTTCTTGTATATGTATATATTATTTGTCACATGTTTGAGACAGATCCTGTTCTGTTAACGTAATGTAATGTATACATAACAGCTGTGATTCTAGTGCTCTTGTCATTAAATATTGAAACGGAAAAATTGTTTTTTTTTTTCTTTCATATGCAGTAGGTACTGGGTACACAATTTACGTAGACTACACTCTCATTACAAGTTGCATGAAATGAAGTGCGAGTTTTTGAAGAGATTTCTGCTTTGTTCTTGACTCTGAAAAATTCACATAGTGTCACAGTCATATTTTACTTTATTGGCATTGGATAGATGTCTATCCAAATTAACATACAATCATACGTACACACCACGCGATGGTATCCCATAAGGGTAGCCAGAGACCATAATTCGCCACATACTACGATCCTGAAATACCTGTCTCGCCTCATCCACATTCATAGATCTTTTCATACATTCGTCGATTAAGGATGCTGCGAACTTGACCTTTTTGATGAATAGGCGTATCGATACTAGGCGCCCTCTTCCGACGCTTCCACTCACATTTGCCCGGTGTATTCGCTTCGTCATTCGAATCTAGTCTTTAATAATTATATATAAAAATTTCAAAATATCTAATTGCGACACTCATGGTTAGTGTAAATATCATATATTTATTGTTTTGATAAACTATTGAACACTAACAACAAACCCCACCATTGTCGGTCGTAACTAAAAATCCCAATTTGGTGAACCGCGCCGTGATTAAATAGGCTGAAAGAACTTATCGAAATCAGGTTTGTCAAGATTCTGGACCATCATATTGACCAAAAAATTAGCTCGTTTATTTCAACAAGAACGAGAGACCTGTAGAAAAAATACCCGCACGACCGTTAATGGTAGTGACCGCAGCAAACCTCCAAAAGGTTGAGAATTCAGTAGTACTGGTGACCGTAGAATTAAATTACATGGTAAATATCAGAATTGCTGTGTGGCGCCGGCGTAATGATAGCGTCACTTCGTATCTTCCAGCGGATGCTGTGAGGACCAGCCGAGGGATGTACAAGGTAACGGGCAGAAGCGTTATCCTGTTGTTCCATCAAAATCTGCGATCTCCAAGGGCCAAATCTGTCAAGAGTGGAAATTACAACGAACTCCTCCTTTTTATGGTTGTGGTCCATGTCCGGCCATGGGCTTCCACGGGCTGATGGTGATGAAGTATCAGAAGAAAGAAAATTTAAACATTTACACCAAAAAAATATAGTACGAACAGCGAATGCTCCATTTCCCAAGCAGCGACGACCCGGAGTTTAAGTAGTTTTTAAAATTGGCGAAGGACCGTCCGAATGTAATTTGTAATAGGTAGTAACGGTGAACGAGACATGGACCCTTCAGGCGATGCAATGGATACAACGGAAGAAAAGCCGCCGAAAAAATTCGAAATATAGGCTTCCAAGCTGATGGCGACCAGTTTTAGGATAACCGCACCGTGTTGCACCGATTTTAATGTCACATCACTGAATGGCTGACATGAATGAACACTGAATGAATGAATGACTGACAATGTCACAGCGGACTGGGGCCCAAATCCTGTAAAATCACTCAGTGTTTATCTTCATGCCTCATCATGGGATGCGCGTGAGCATTCATATCTACAGTTAGACGCGAACACTGAGCAAGTAAAAGAGACGCGAACTGCTTAAACCTACCACCACTGACTCGTCACTACGTAACAATCCAGTGTGAACGCAGCCATGAAACGGTATGTACGTACGGCAGAGGTCCTCAAACTTTTTGTCTTGTAGACCACTTGTAACGTTTTTCACTTTTGGATAGACCCCCAAAGCGTAGTTAATATAACATTGTTGTAAAATTAACTTCAAACGTGTTTTTGGCAGTTAGCGTGGACCCCTTGCAGGACAGCGTCGACCCTTGGGGGTCGACTACTTTGGGTATCAATAAAGTACAATATCAAGGGTTCAGCGCGTATCCAAAATATCGACATGAAGTGTTAACAACATTCAATAGCATACGTAGGTACCTATGTCGTACAATGTTTATAGACTACCCTTATGAGCTCGTAGAAGCCCAGTTGGACGTAGGCTTCCATGAAAAGGAGGCTTGCTATAATCTCCACGCTTGGCTGGTGTCTTGGACATCGTAGTAATTTTGATTGAATAACGCTGCTGACCATTATCCTGGTACATCTGTTAGCCGGTTCTCACCATCCATGGGAAGAGATGG
>WUAW01007602.1:8502-18789 GCA_017165845.1 Thaumetopoea pityocampa | reverse complement strand
TGGTAAGTGGCGATGTAACCTAGGGTGGCAAAACGTACTAGCTTAATAAAAACCTATTCACTCTTATCTTAAAGACACCCACAATATAATCGGACGGAAATACTGACGCAGGAAGATTAGATTATGAACGACATCTACGAGGCAGGGGTGATAGCCCGCCCTACGCCTAGTAGTTCAGTGGTAAAAGGGGGATGGAGGAATTAAATCGTGTAATTCCTGCGCACACTCTCCAAAATGTACTCTGTAGAATACTGAAAGGCTGGCTACCCCGCGCCTGTGCTCAAGGCTTTGTAGATTGGTCTCAACCAGGGAAGAGACACCAGGAAGCCCCTGCATGCCTCTCCACAGAGTAAAGTATGTCAAGTAACGTCACTCTTGGGTCTCTAGCGACCCGCGCTTCTGTAGGGCATACGTCGGGCTGAAGACAACACGCAGAGGCCCTTTTAACAATTTAATACATACATACAGTCACGCCCTTTTCCTGCTGGGGTAAGCAGATATCACTTCTTCCCATTTGCTACGATCCTGACATACATCTTTCGCTTTTCTACTTTCATCAACGTTTTCATACAAGCTCGTCGGTTGTGGGTACTCTTAAACAATTTAATATAACATTTATTTGTGATACCATAAAAATAAAACAATGTTCTACCAAAATAATTTTATAGAAGGAAATTTTTCATATTTGTGGTAGACCAAGACACGTCGCGGGCCGCACAAATGCGACCCGCGGACCATATTTTGAACAATTTTGGTTTAGATGACTGACTACCGTTTGACGTTGTGATTGAAGTAAACCCCCCCCCCCCCTCCACCGCTCGCTAACAAACCCTGCTACGACCAGTTTCCTTGGGACACGCTGTTTTAGATACCTATAAAAACCAAAGAAGCCATGACAGTGTTCGAACTTGTTCAACCCCTAGCACACCCGTGTTTCTCCCTTACACTGTTAAATTATTCGAATGAATCCTGTTTCAGGTCGGAACACATCAAACCTGAGCACCACGCCGAGCCCGGTCGCGAACCATGACACACCATACCGACCGCCATCAAGTCTACGAAGCCAGAAAACTTATCCCAAATCCGCGCTGAAAAATTCCTACAATATGCCAAAAATAGAGCCATTCCCAGTCTCACCGCCGGTTATTACCGTACAGAATATCGATGTGCCTGTCCCCATGGCTCCAATGAAGCTCAATGACGTGTACGCGTCTCCAAAAAGTCCGAGGCTCCCTCTAGTTTGCGGACCAAACTTTAATGTAGCACCGCGCGGATGGGGAGAAATGAAGGATTACTACCGGCCGGTGGTACTAGATGGCGTTGGGGCATCGGTGCAATATTCAGATTTTTAATTTCAATCGCTTGAAATATGGGAATGGAGTAAAGGACACGGCAGTTTGAATTACAAATAGCTGTCTTTTTTTAATTGCTTTTAGCCGTGGATTTATGTCCTTCAGCCGTAACAAATAGTTGATAACACTAGTGCTGCCAGTCGAAAGGAAATACTCCGATTTGCGAGAATTGGGAAGTCAGCGCGGGAAAAACTGCTTGAGTTTGATTTAATGCGAGAAATACCGCAGAATAAAAATTTTATGAGGTTTTTAGGATTTCTATTTCTAAAGATTTTTTTTTAAGTTTGCAATCAGTAAGAACAGTCAAGTGGAACAAAATATGTTTCTATATTTAGTTAAAAAGTATGATTTTTGTATGAATCTGATTACTATTACGACTTATTAATAAAAATTGTATAAAAGGCTAAGGTACGTTTGTTAATGAAATAATGATTGTGTATAATACTTGTTTTCTATGATGAGTCAAGTAGGGAGTTTGATTAAAAAGAAACTGCGGACAATCAAGTTTATTACATCAACGAATTTCAACAATGTTCGTTGGCAGCACTGGACACCTTTTGGATTCATCTGATGGTTCCCATAATCTACTGCGATGGGAGCCTGCATTTCTGTGATTCGCACATGACGAAATACTGTCTCACATAAAATCTTTTCAAATATAAGGATTTTTCTGTCGTGTCTGTTTGATTGGACACTTCATAAATTAATAAATTTATTTTAAAAGTCACGATTTTTGAGTATTTATTGAAATACTGAATAATATTAAGTACTTTATGAATATATTCTATTGTTATGGTTAAAATACCTGGATGATAAATTTATAGGGCTTCTGCCTTATCTTTGTAAGTGGATAAATAATGTAATATAATTCTCATTGTAAGAATGTTTCGTAATTTTTTTGACACCTATTTAAGAACTTTACATGTTATGAATATACAAAAAAAATACGACACTTGATTATTTTGAAAATATGAATAAATCACTAAAAATGAACTAATCTCATTTATTTTTTCTAACCTGTGTAGGATGCATATAAAAATATTTTAAGAGAGCAAATAAAGCTAAATAAGTAAGTATATAAGCATTTTACTTATACTAGTTATTTCGAAGTTAATTCTATTTCAAGTTTTTGAAGTAATTTTAAAAAAAGGAGGTGCGATACTAGTCACGTCAGTTTATATTTATAATGTAAATAATATAACTACTGCCCTAATATTTGTCTAACCAAAGATTGATAAATAATCTTAAGGATTAGTTGAAACTATAGGAAATAAAACTGTCTCGGGCATTTTTTCCAAATATATTTTAATTTATAAAACGGTTTTGTAGCGACAGAAAACTTATGAGCAAAACTGATTGTACTGCCATCTATGGATTAAATATTGAAATTAGTTTCTTAAGTCACTGTGGAGCTAAATTTATAAAATAAAATCAGTTTAATGAATAAATTGTAGTATGGACCTCGTGGCTCTTCTGGGCTCAATTAACAACGGTCAAATTTGTACTAAATCTTTAACTTATTAACTAAGTAAGTACCTACTTAATTTATGCTATAAATCTATGTTTTTAATTGTTGGAATAACGTAACCCGTATAAGGAGAGGAGTGAGATGGCGTGCGCTTTAGGACTATTGTTCTCTCTCTCTCTCATGTGCGCGACATAATTTACGTCTCGTCACATATTTTAATTAATTTAAGCAGATATTCATTTAATGAGTAGTTCTTTATTTAACATCATTAATAATTGTAAACTGTACTTTTTTAACTAAAAAATATTAATTTTTACTCAGCATGACACATAAAAACTAGTATTTTACCGTCACTAATTTTCAAAATAGGTACAGTTGAAAAATAGTGGTACGTTACAAATATAAAAATACCAAAGTATTTATGGTAAAACAAAATTATAATTAATAATCATTTGTCAATAAAAAAATAACATAGCTTAACTATTAGGTAAAAACTAACTACTACATTTTTATTTTTAATTAAATTAGATACGTGTTTTAAGATATTTTAATTATTTTTATGATAAGTTATGTATTGATTCAATGTAATGATGTCGTTTTTATGCAAAAGGATCAATAAAGTAATTTGAAGACTAGACTATTTTATTAATTAAGCTTAGTAGTTGAACCCTATATTTATATTACATTTGTAATTAATTACACTCACTTTTATAACCTTGATATTTTTTTTCTTTCTCTTCCAAAATTTAAAAAATTAGCTAACACTATTACGCGCTAATTATAAGCTTTATTCGTAATAATTTCTCTGTTTATCTTTTAACTTTTCATCACCAATCTTCATTGCGCGTGCTTTTTACTGTCGTTTCTTCTATAATTAATTACTCCGCGGATATTAGTGTTGGTTATACATCCACTCAATATTTCTTATATTTGTTATTTGAGTAAAACACAGTGTATAACTGTTTTATGTCCTCGATAAATCTATACTATTATAAAATTGTTAAATGTCAAATTTTCAAAAATGAATAATTTTTATAAACAAACTATGCTTATCGACTAATTAAGGGCTTCTGAAACCAAATCCGTCGATATTTGTTTGTTTGTTTGTTTGTTTGTTCGGGCTTCACGCAAAAACCAGCCGGTAGATTTTGGTTAAACTATTACAGTCTTAAAGATACTATTCCGACTTAAATAATAAGGCATGTTTCATCAAAATCGGTCCAGCAGAATTGAAGATACAGCTTGAGTCCTGTTTTAGTAGCCGCCGCTAAGGTATGAAAGGTCAAGTAAGAGTGGTTCCAAGGCTTTTTATACAAATCTATGATTGTCTCGGTATTTCCCATGTAGTAGAAAACCTACATTCAAGCGGGCGGAGCCGCGGGACAAAGCGAGAAATAAATAAAATTAAAAAGTACCCTATTCTAAACTTTCCCAATAATCTAGTGAATGTAATTGGCATTCGAGTACCTACATATTGTATGTATTTAAGTTACAGACACGTTAATTATTATTTAGTGATTATTTATTTATAAATTTTAATATATTATATCTCAGTATGCCTATATTTAGGGCTATCAATACTTCCAGGGACCAATATGGGACACTTTAAGGCGCCTCCCCGAGCAGAACGCCGTACTGCGCCCTACAGTGATCTGTGCCTGTCTGTTCCTTATTTAAAACAAATTTCAGATAAAAACGTATACTTTACATTTCTTCAATATGTTTTCACATATTGAAGAAATTATGGACGACTCATATTATTTTTGATGGAGTAAATATTTCATGAAATTTCGTTAGGAACATACCACAAATATGAGAGAAAAAGATTTGATTGCATGCATATCCTCTTAAATATTTTAATTCGCACCTAACACATAGATAGAAAATTTAATAATTAATGTTTTGTCCGTTATAATTTTTCCAAAAGTCCAAACATTAAGGAATTATTCATAAATTTGGACGAACTCATCACCTTAACTATACGGGAGTCCTTCCGCTACAAATTTTAATAAAAATTGTTTACAGTTTCATAAAGGACACAGGTTATAATTATCATCATCAGCATTACCTTAACGCTGCGGGTGATGCTGACGGTTCAACTATCATCATAGTACTCCGATTGATCGTATAAAGGCGAGTATATTTTGTTCTTTGACCTTCTTTCGCGCTTCAATGAAGTGACGGCTCGACGCAAGTACTCGTATGTTCGTGACCCCAGCCCCCTAGCCAAGTTGACTTTCTACAATCGTTAACGCTAATAGAAACAAAAAAATGTATTGGAACGTCATTTCTAATCGCCAAGTCACCAAGTGATTTATCGATTAGAAATATCATTCCAATACATTTTTCGTTTCTATTAGCGTTAACGTTGTAGAAAGTCAACTTGGCGAGGGGAGCTGGTCGAGCCCCTTTCTCCTCCGTCCGTTAACGGTTCTGCGGGGCCTGTCCGTGACCATTCAACTTGTTAATTTTACTCAACATTTCGACACCTACATACAATAATACACGTAGTCTTTGTTAACTAAAAAACAATATGATAAAATATACGAGTATAATAGTTTTCTTTTAAAACCTTAAAATGAGGAAATGGCGCTCCTAAAAATATTAAATTCAGATGCTTTTCTTGTACTTTATATGAATTTTTAACTTTAAATTTTGAACTCCCCTAAAAACAGGAAAAGTGTGTTGTAATATTATTGTATGGAGGTGTCGATTTACATTCGTCGTCTGTGTAACGAATCACGAGTCGTCACGCCAGATGTTTAGGATCCCAACGTCACTTCAGCCTTGCAATCCTTTGAGCCACATCGGCGACACTAGTTCTGCTGCGGACTATCTCATCGCGGATCCTATTTCGCGCGGAAATTCCGAGCATAGCTCTTTCCATTGCTCGGTACGTGAGCTCGAGCTTTCGGAGATCCTGGCGGTAATGTAGCGGATATTATAAAGAAAAAGAAACTCCGAGCATAGCCCTCTTCATACTATGGAACTGTAAATGTATATATGGAACTAGCTTTTGCCCGCGGCTCCGCCTGCGTGAATGGCTGTTTTCAGATACACGGGAAATCCCGAAACAATCATAGATTTATACAAAAAGCCTTGAACCCCTTTTACTTGATCTCTCGTAGCTTAACGGTGGCTACTGAAACAGGGATCAAGATGTATCTTCAATTCTATTGGACCGATTTATATGAAACATGGCGCAGAATTTAAATCGAAATAGTACCTTTAAAAATATAACAGTTTAACCAAAATCTACCCGCTGGTTTTTGCGTGAAGCCCAAACAAACTAAAGGTATTGGTTTCAGAAGTCCTTAATAGTCGACTGAGTAATTGGTTTGATTTTTGAAAATTTACCACCTNATTTTACTTGATCTCTCGTAGCTTAACGGTGGCTACTGAAACAGGGATCAAGATGTATCTTCAATTCTATTGGACCGATTTATATGAAACATGGCGCAGAATTTAAATCGAAATAGTACCTTTAAAAATATAACAGTTTAACCAAAATCTACCCGCTGGTTTTTGCGTGAAGCCCAAACAAACCAAAGGTATTGGTTTCAGAAGTCCTTAATAGTCGACTGAGTAATTGGTTTGATTTTTGAAAATTTACCACCTAACAATTTTATAATAGTATACATATACTACTATGTGTACACATAACACAGTCTTTGTAATTGCCTATTGCAGCTGCGTATATTCTGAGCCAGTATTGATGCCAATTAATTGACCCCAACAACCTTTGGCATTCAATCAACCCGCAGGCTTACCACTTGAACAAATTCATGTTTAAACTGAAACCAGGAGCAGCCAGACCATTCTGGCTCTGGTGGCTTTAATATTCAGAGAGTATCATCAGTCCACAGGTGTGGCAGCAACGAGCCGGGAAGGGGCTTCTCGCACAGGCGCGTGATAAAATAATTAGGATATTGCAACTGTAAACCAATCCACTTTGCGTATCTTATTTTGAATATTTTAATTGCTTTTTTTACCTTTTGTTAATTCTATTTGTTGAATGCTTTTATCTTTCTTTCTATGGATAAATTGACAAGCCGAACAACAGCCAATTTTTAACCTGTTCTCTTGAATAAGAATTTTTGTGGGAACGTGTACACAGGCCTCTAGTAAATTTAATTAATGAAGTTGAACAACTACGTAGAAAAACTAAACTTATAATAAAAACACGAGTACCTATCTAAGTAATCAGTTTCATTGTAACACCATCCGGAAACTCGCCTCTCGGAGCACGGTGGGATCAAGGATCTATGGGCATCTAGCAGCAGTGATCTTACATATATATCTCATAAAGAATTAGATGTAAGGCATACTCTTGGCATCTTTCTACATTTCAACTAGAGTTGCCCAAAAATAGTGTGGGGCTTACACGTAGGACTGGTGGAAGTTAAATCCGAGACCGAAAATGCAGTCATTGTCATCACCGTCACATGCAAAGCCGCGGGTTTGAGCTAGTTATATACAAACACTGAACAGCCCTACTTTGTCACTTGATGAGGACATAAGTAGTTTGATAAATAGTGATTAGGTCTCGCAAGGGTTACGAGACTCTTGCAGTAAGTACAAAACTGGGTATGCAAAACAATAACAATTCTAAAACGTGATTTATTGGTGCAATTTATACGAAATCATATAATATAGTATGCAGCGCAGAGCCACAGGCAGAGCCGCGGGTACGGCTAGTCATTAATCAAAAGTATGTCGTCGACCGTTTAATTATTTCATGTCGCGGAGGACAGCGCGCGCAGTGCAGCGGTCGAATGAACGTGTAACGATATAACTCAAGTTCAAGTTTAATGCCACAGTTTAATTATTATGGGAACTAAAGTGGGGCCATTTTAATAACCAATGCACTTAACGGAGAAGGAACATTTCGTGAGGAAACCTGCATGCCTGCATGGGTGTGTGAAGTCTACCAACCCGTACCAAGGCCAGCATGTTACACTACGGCCTAATCCTCCTTCTGATCAGTGGAGGTCTGTGTTGGGACCCCTTTAGTGGGAACGAATAGGAACTGTGGCTGATGAAAATGGATGAGCCAAATAAGCTTTTTTCATTTTAACATATATTTTGCAGCGGAAATAATGTATATATTTTTTAAATATGTTTCTGGTAAAATCGAAAAATCCAAAACACATTTTTGAAAAAAACTCGATATAGAACATTGGCAAACTAACCTCTTAAAGTTAGCTTTCAACAAAAATAACAACATTACATGTCGACGTACGGTGCCTAACAATGTATGATTCAGAGAGGCCAAAGGGATACGTGTCCCGGAATTGAACTCGCGATCTGAGACTTGGCGTGTATGGTCATACCACTAAGCTATTACTGCTTCCAAATGATAATAGACCACCGCAAGACTTGAGGCACAGCTACTGCGATGCCGATCCGCACGCCTAATTAAAATAAAGACTAGTATTTTTTTATATATAAGAGGGGGCAAACGAGCAAGCAGGTCACTTAATGGTAAGTGATCACCGCTGCGTATAGACAGCCGTAACACCAGAGGAATCAATCGCAGGTGTGTCTCCGGCCTTTAAGAAAAGTATAGTCTCGTTTCTTAACAGTCTCCAAATCGTATTCACTTGGAAAAACCGCCGCTGGGAGCTCATTCATTCTACAGGATAATGGTATTATGTAATGTCAGTACCATCTTGACTGAGAGAAAATTCCTCAGGCATTAAGTCCGCATGTATGCCGTTGGTTTATGAAGTGTGAATAAATAGATAAATTTGTAAAATCATGTCTAGCAGAACTTAGGGTACAAGGACAATGTTTACAGCCTGTGCCCGCTGCGCACGCTGGTATCCCCCTGAGAGGCATACCAGCGAGTATGTTATTTGTGCAGACCGTTAAGTATGGAGATCAACCTTAAAGTTCTTTTACGTTCGTATACTGGTTTATCAAAAGGAATAGTGCATTCGTGAGGTCAGTATTCGGTTAACCGCGGCGGCGAACCGACGGTGTTTGAACTGAAAAATTGAGCCAATCGTTTGTTTTTTTTTTTTGCTTAGATTTCGCAACATATGGACTAATGTTTGTTTAACTTTTGCTGTTTATTGTAATAATGAGTGTTATGTGCCTCCCCGAATTTGGATTAACATGATACGTGTAAGCGATTGTTTTGTTTTATAAATAAATATCATTAAAAAAGTTTTAATTAAATATTTGTAACTACCTGAAGATGTTCGCCGGTCGCTCGCGAAAATCGATCATGATGATGATTCACAGGAATTAGGAAAATATATATTATGTCCTGTATATTATGTCTACCTATCTGCTAAATTTCAAAACAACCGGTTTAGTAATTTGTAAAAAAAAACAGTCAGAAAAATGCGCTTTCACATAATGTCTTATAATCTACTAAAAAAAAATATAAATGCTCACATACAAAAAGGAAAACCGCCAATAATGGCATAAAATAATAACAAAATAATATAAATTAAAAACAGGTCCATGCATTGTACAATTAGAGGGAAGGTCGTTCACAAAAATGTGTAATGTTTAGTCACAAGAATATCACTGTGTGTAGTTACTGGGTGTTGTGAAACGACTTGAATTGCTGATTATCGTAAAAATTTGTACGTAAGCTCTTTTTCACAAGAGTAAGATACTCTAGATATAATTATTTTTGAAATATTTGACCGACGAATTTGTCATATATAGTGAATCTGAATTTAATGTAAGAACCTATGTATAGCCGTCTATATGTTAGCGAATAAAGCATTCATTCATTCATTCATTCGTCATCATCATTAACATCAACAGCCATTGGAAGTCCACTGCTGAACACGGGCCTCCTCCATGAAAAGGGGGGATTTACCATAATGTCCACGCTCAGCAGACACCTTGCAACTTACGTCTTTAAAGCGAACAGCTGAGCATTAATCTTCTATTCTATTCTATATCTATACTAGTATAAAATTATTAAATGTCAAATTATCAAAAATCAAAGATATTTAAAAACGAATTACTCAGATCGACTAATTATGAGCTTCTGAAATCAAATCCGTCGATGTTTGTTTGTTTGTTTGTTCGGGCTTCACGCAAAAACCAGCGGGTAGATTTTTGTTAAGCTGTTACAGTCTTAAAGGTACTTTTCTATTCTGACTTAAATACTGCGGTATGTTTCATGAAAATTGGTCCGGGAGAATTGAAGATACAGCTTGATCCCTGTTTTAGTAGCCGCCGTTAAAGTACGTGGTTAAGTAAAAGTGGTTTGGTGGCTTTTTATATAAACCTATGATTGTGTGGGATTTCCCATGTAGCGGAAAACCGACATTCACGCGGACAAAACCAGCTAGTGTAAAATAAAAAACATAATTAAAAAAAAACAACAAAAAACCAACTACGGGAAAAATACATACATACATACTCACACGCCGATATCCCATAAGGGTAGGCAGAGACCATAGTACATATTACATACATACATATAGTCACGCCTCT
>WUAW01007596.1:21646-31933 GCA_017165845.1 Thaumetopoea pityocampa | reverse complement strand
CCCCCCCCCCCCCCCGACAAGATGTAATTCAATTTTTGTTAGCATAACCACCAAAAGAAAACTAAAAAAATTAAAGGAGGTGACATATTATATGTATTATAACAAAAAGTAATTAATATTTATAAAAATAGGCATGATATGGCGCGATTGAATTATAATGTGGTGTTATATACAGTTGTGTGCGCGCGCGTGTATGTGTGTGTGTGTGTATTGTGTGTGCGTATGTTTGTGTATGTATGTGTGTTTCTGTGTGCGTGAGTACGTGCGCGCGCGTGTAATGTATGTGTGAGCGCGAGCGTACGTGTGGGTCTGCGCGTGTGTGTGTATGTGTGTTTCTGTGTGCGTGAGTGTGTGCGCGCGCGTGTAATGTATGTGTGAGCGCGAGCGTGCGTGTGGGTGTGTGCGTGTGTGTGTGTGTGTTGTGCGGGTGTGCCCGTGCGTGTGTGTTTGAGTGAGTGTGCATACATATACGCCTACATTACAATTCAATCCACATGTCACCAATTTTTATATTTTTAAATATTTATGATTTAATTTTTTGCACATGGCCATGTGGCGCCGGCATAATAGCGTAACTCCATTTCTTCCCGTGGATGTTGTGAGAGCCAGCTAAGAGATGTACTAGGGGAATGGGTAGCAGCATTAACCCTAAACAAATTACCATTCGTTTACATTATAGATCCCCAAACTTTTAGGTCTTGTAGACCACTTGCCATGTGTTTTGGTTTTAGTTAGACTCCCTACCTAGCTAATACTGCTAATTCATTAACTTCAAATGTGTTTTTGACAGCTGGCATGTACCCCTTGTGGGTTATCGTTGACCCCTGGGGGTCCATATAGACCACTTTGGGTATCAATTGTTTGCATTATCAGTTTTCTTTTGGCGTTTAGGCTAATAGAAAACGAATGGCATCTTGTCTAAGAAAACCGTGTCGATTCAGAAAAAAATAAATTAACGAAATTAATTTATTGTTCACCGGAATTCAATGTCTGATGATTATTAAGGAAAATAACAATGACTATTAACGCATCTTTTGTTATTGATAATAGTACATCAATTAGTATCGTGCAAGTTATTTTACCTGGAATCATACGATGGACGCGGCATTGGCCTTGGAGCCGTGGTGATCGGATTGACACCATACATCTGATACGAATCATCTATCATAACAGTGTCACTGTAAATAAAGCAAATTTTGTAATTATCGAAATTTTCTAAGCCCATTGCTGGATACCGATACTGAGCATGACATGTCTTGTCTTGAAACCAATATATAATATAGGTGAGCGATGCGTTTGCGATGCGATGACTTACGACATCATGGTTTGTAGAGCAAACTCTTGAATAGGTTACCATCACCAAATCTAGATGGGGTTTCCTATCTGGTTCAAGCTATTCTGAAAGTAGACTCGTGCAGTGCATGAGTCTACTTTCAGAATAATAGTGGTTCATATAATCTTGGTTCATATAATCGGTAGTTGATTTTAAAATATAGAAGATAAGTAATAAGTCCTTTCAGGAAGATTTGCGCTATCAAGATTTAATATTGCCTAAAATAAACACTTGCCCAACTTCCTCGTCGATAATCGCTGCTATGTTAGACCTGCCTGCAGGCGGGCCCAAGAACTGAGTATAGTATGGGTCTTCATACGGCGCCCTTGCAGTCCCGCGCTCAGGAGACGACATGTAAGGGTCTCCACCATGTCCTAAGGGAAGATTAGGTAATCTTAAGGGAATATTAAACTTACTCTTCAATTGGGACTCCAAAAAAGACTGCCATTTTTAAAACGATAAATAAAAAAAAACACAAATTCTCACTGAAAATCATCTACAGTCGTACCATTGATTGTTTTAAAAACTACAATAGAAATTACAAAAAAAGGCAACCTGTTTTTAATTATATTGGAATTTAATAGTTAATATAACAGAAAATTAGATGTAACAGAAGTTTAAGACACTATTACAGTAAAAAAACTATTATAATTATTGGAAGGAGCAAAGCATGCGAGAAATATTTAAATTATATTATATTATTTTAGAATGGAGACCATTTGTAATTTAAAATTAGTAATTACTCAATTCTGTGACTATGATGAATAAATTATAAAGAAATGATTAAAGGATTTTATAACTTAATAAATTTTCAAATTTTAATACAAATGTTTGAGTGCAATTATTTTTGCGATATAAAAAAAGGTGAAAACGCTAACGTTAGATCGGGGAAATATTTGATGATTAAAGATGTGTGTTTCAGATTACATAACATAAAGAGATGGTATACAGGGGGATGGGACACTCCTACACACAATAATATGAACTCAAAAGTGCTCTTCACATCGTAGTTAAAATTATTATTACAGATAAAGCGTTAGCAAATTAACTGATTCTAAGCGAAAGTAATTTGTTAGGAGGCGACCGGGTTACCGGGGATGGTGTACAGTTGTTCTCCCCCACGGGAGCATTCCGCCGCGAAGGCGAAACACCTTTCTGACCCGCTCCCAGGGATGTGCGAACGCAACGGCTTGACCGGTGCTTGGGGACCTACACACACACGGCTCTATATCCAAAACCCCATTCCAATAAAAACCACTTAATACTCTGAAGTTGTTTTTTGTACTAAATGAAGTGACACTAATTTAAAAAGTAGGTTTTCGAAATTCCGAATTGTGATTTAACAGTAGATTTTTCTTGGTTGTAAATTTCTGTGAATTTTTTTTTCTTAATTATATTACTCACCTGCTCCTGACTTCATTCTATCGGCAGGAATAGGTGGGGCACCAGGAGAGAAGGCTCTCATCATAGACCCTCCACGAGGAAGGGTGCTAGGAGCTTGATTTCCCATGTAGTATGCTGGCACCTTGACCTGTAAAAAATCGGGTTCCTTATAACTGGACAACCGCACGACAAAGCTCTCAAATTTGGACATGATTAGATCTAAAATTGTCTGAAATTTCATCCGATCTTCAGGTCCGAATAGCTTGCAGATGAGTCGTTATTCTCATAATAATTAATCAGCGAGATTGTTTCTTTTGTGTCAACTTCGACATAATTTCATTTTGTATTAAGTTTAATGAATACAGTTTGTTTTATACCGTTGGTTGTCTTAAATATTTCTAATTAAAATAAAATATTCGAATTCTTGAGTATTAATGGTTATTGACATCGCTTTTAAGTATTTTGCATACGTTAAAAATTATTGTAATATCGGTAGGTATTTCAGCAACTGACATGACAGTTATATATATGTTAAAAAAATTGTAAAAGCATCATCCGTCACATCAGCTCACAGATATCTGTTGCTGGACATCATCATCGGCCTGTGGAAGTCCACTGCTGGACATAGATCTCCACGCTTGGCAGGCGTCTTAGAGATTGCAGCAGTTTTTAATTGAATTTATACTATTATAAAATTGTTAAATGTCACATTTAGTAAATCAAATATATTAAAAAAACTGCTCAGATCGAATAATTAAGGGCTTCTGAAACCAAGTCCGTCGATGTTTGTTTGTTTGTGTTTCACGTAAAAACAGGACACAAATTTTGGTCAAACTATTAGTCTTAGAGGTACTATTCCGACTGAAATACTGCGGCATCTTTTATTAAAGTCGGTCTAGTAGAATATAAGATAGAGCTTAATCCCTATTTTAATAGCCACCATTAAAGTACAAGAGATCAAGTAAAAGTGGTCTATGGATTTTTATATACATTTATGATTGTTTAGAGATTTCCTTGTAGTGGTAAAACCGATATTCGTGCGGGCGGAGCTGCGGGCAACAGCTAGTAAAAGCAAACGATGCCGCCCATTATCCTGATACACCCCTTAGCTGGTTCACAGCATCCACCGGTAGAAATAGATTGGCGTTATTATTATGCCAACATCACACAACTGTAACTGTTCATTAGAATACTAGAACTCTCGTACAATAATTGTTTAATGACAATTACGAGAAAAAATCTGTCATTCACCGAATAAACAAACAATGCTTTGATAGTGTCTCAATAACTGTAGAAATAATTCATCATGGCGACGGTATGAGAAACCAATGTTATTATCGGGAAATATAAAATATACTCTTAGCTGTAATCGGAATATCACAACAACGTATAGTAAGATAATAATGTCGCGGTTTACAAACATCACGTTTACAAATGCACAACAGGAAAGAGACGTCAGTGCACGATCTGTTTTGCAGAAGAAAGCACCACCACGATTACTTCGTCCGCAATGAGGTGAAGAATAGTGAAATTAGGTGCATTATCTTTACGGCCTTAACACATTAATTTGAATTAATATTCACCGTAATTTTAGGTCATACAATATGACTTGGTTTGTGATATTTTTACTAAGTGTGACGACTTTTCGTGTTTCGTCTATTAACAGACCTGTCTACAAAATAGCCCTTAATCAGAAAGGGTACGCACAGGTAAATATTTTATGAATGGATTATAAAAATCTAAGGAAATAATAAGTCATTCGCTTCCCACTGATGGATGCTTGTAAGGTCGGCCGTATTCCGTCTGTGTATAGCACTAGCTATACGTTGACCGACATTGTGGCCAGCATTCTGATCACATGATGTATTGAAGGGACGGTCCAAAAGTCTTTATACAATAATTAATGGATTCACGCTCCTGAATAATCCCGATTTTCTACACCAAATAATTTTAAAATGTAGTTAACGCTATTGTAAGCCCAATTAACGCGGTTCTTAACGAGAAATGTTTAAAACAATTGAATACCTTTATTATAAAGTTATACAGGCTGTCTTGATAATTTCGTTGAAAGTTGAGAAGGCAATTAATCAATGTTGTCTTCAAGCCCGAATTATATAATAAGGTTTTTGTGACCACTGACATCGTAGTAGATTAACGCTGTGACGAGTAAGAAATACAGATTTGATTTAAAAACATTACGAAGCGGCGATCTTGGAATGAGAAAAAGTCACTTGCTTATTATAAGCTACATCCTATTCTGTCCTGCAGGATTTGTGAGAACTGACTATAGGATAAATCAGATTATTGGATAGCAGAATATGATACTATGATACAACTAATATCCACTACTTCGCCAAAAACAGGAACATATTTTAACATTTTCATGATCAGTATTAAAGATCAGAGGCTGTAGTTTAGTCAGAAGCCAACATTTGAGTCGATTTTTAATTGGCTGTTAGGGAAGTTTCTTCACGAATATTAGAGCATACGTCGTTATCTTGATATAAGTAAAGCAAGCTTTGTAAACTAATGGACATCCCCACGTGTGTTGGTGATCGAATAAAGTGCAGTAAATTTAGTTAGAAGACTATAAAGATGAGTAGTTTTTGTTGAAACCGATTTCAGCAACTAGTTGCATTGGAAATAAAACTTAACCCGTTATAAAAAATCGCGCAACAGGTTGTTTTAATAATATGCATAAATTTAAAAAATAAAAACATGCAGGGACATTTGCCGATCAGTTGAGCCCGTTGTCGATTTTGTTAATGCAACTAGGTGTCGATAAAATAGAAATTGATTGATGATATATTGCATAATTGATTATTTATTTTACGTAAAAGTATATTAAGTAAGAAACATTTATTCGATTTACACAACTACGTGTACAAATTTATGAACAACTAGCTTTTGCCCACGGCTTCTCCCGCGTGAATGTCGGTTTTCCGCTACATGGGAAATCCCGACAAAATCATAGATTTATATAAAAAGCCTAAGAACCACTTTTATTTGAACTCTTGTACCATAATGGTGGCTAATAAAATAAGGATTAAGCCGTATCTACAATCCTACTAAACCGATTTAGATGAAACATACCCCAATATTTAAGTCGGAATAGTACCTTTAAGACTGTAACAGTTTCACTAAAATCTAACCGCTGGTTTTTGCATAAAGCGCGAACAACAACAAACAAACAAACATCGACGGATATTGTTTCAGAAGCCCTTAGTTAGTCGATCTGATTAGTTTGTTTTTAAAAAACTTTGATTCTATAAATTTGACATTTAACAATTTTACAACAGTATATGAGAAAAACTCAACAGGGCTATCAGCTCAACATAATGCAGTGGTATTTGAAACACAACGCTAGTTTTCAGCTGAGCCCCTAAGGAGAACATTTATATGTACTTTCACAATTATCAGGCGCAGTAAGATTACGTTCAAACACATAATGATAAATATATATTACCGTTATTCATTGCTTAACTTCATTACCAAATAACTAGCTAATAACGACTATCTAGACAAAATAATAACCAATATATCATTAATAATGATTTAATATTACGCGGTTGTTAGCAACCTGTTGCAAAAAAACCTATTGCCGCAACAGGTTTCATAAAAAATGTAACAGGTTGCGTCATTGCATTATAGCAACAGTAACGGCCGTCTCTAGAAAACGAATCTTTGCAATCGAGTCGGGACTGTAAGCGTCAAATAGAAGATTAAGAGACTAAAGGCGAGTCGGTAAATGGTAGCGGTTGAAAGAAGAGATTGACTTTTACAGAGGATTTAAGATAGTTTGATGTGTTCCAATTCTAATAGAGATGTGTTGCTGTTTCTAAGGATCTAGTTATTATATTTCTAGTTCCTGTGATTGCGGAGTCCTATCTTACTATCTAACAAGAATACACTAGGGCTCAAAACGCTACTTCCCAGGTTTATTTCCACAAAGTTCCAACAGCATAATATCATGATAAAGTATCAGTAACAGAGTTCTGAATAAAGCGAAAATAAATTTCAGTTTCTCCAATACGACATCGAGACGCCGCCTCTAAGGGAATTCACGTTCTGTACTTGGTTTCGTATTTTTGACCTCTCCGGAGACCAGAGTATTTTTACTTACATTGGTAAGTAATTACTTTAATAAAATATGTAATACTAATAATTAAATAATACATACAAGCACGCCGCTATCCCATAAGGGAAGACTGAGACCACAGTTTGCAAAATACACGTATTACGATCCTGATATACCTCTCTCGCGTTATCTACATCCATACATTTTTTCATACACTTTCGTCGATTAGGAGTGCACGAACTTAACCTTTTTGAAACAAGTTATTGATTTGATTAAGTTAAGTTTTTCCTGGGCGCCCTCTTTTGACACTTCCACTCACATTTGCCCGGTACATTCGTTTCATCAATCGAATCTCACTCATTCTTTCTAAATGACCAAACGATTGGAGCATTCCTTTCTCGATCCTTGTCACCACACCATACTTCAACTTACACCGATCCCTTATCACGCTATTCCTGAATCGACCAGTCATGGTGACTCTACGAATACACCACAGGAAACGCATTTCCATCGCATTAAATAATGGTTTATTTATTATTCTCCTATAATACCAAATACATTATGTAACATGATGAAATATATAGCTGACAGTAAACACATTTCTACATAAAATCAATTAAAAATATTAAACATCTGTATTTATCAATTGGACAACAAAACAATTGAAGTTTTGGCCGCAACTCGTCCTGGAGATCTGTTAAAACAAATTTTGTATTATATTGATTTATTGTGATTTTTGAAATAAAATGTGGTGTTCTTAGATTATTTATAAAATTTATCTAAGGTGGTGTTCTTTGGTTTATCAATCGTCAATAATCGTGAACGATATTGAAACATTGAAATAAATTGTGACTGACAATTAAAAGTGACTATATTTTTGAAAGGCAAAAGGCCTGCGAGAATTTTCTCCAAGTTAATGTGATATTCATCGGATAGACATCACATCTTCCAAGAAGCTTTTTATTGTTAACTTGAAGGAATATTTTTAAAATATATACACACTAGAGACACTAGCAGAAATGGCGCGAATTTGCACCCAATTGCCATTATGTAAAACAGAAGAAGGAAGAAGTAATTATTGTAAGTTTGTATGTAGAATGTGATTTCAGCAACTAAAATTCTTTCATCATTAGAAAACTGCATTATGTTTCAGTGACATAGACTATATTTTACTTAGATAAGAATAAATTTTCAGTTCAAACTCCACGGTGGTGGAGCTGCGAACAACGTTTTGTATATTGAATATAAGAGAGTATTGAATATAAGAGCCTATCATAAATGTGACATTGCACCGGTGTGCAGTAATGTCAGTATGGCACGAATGTTTGTATCGGCGAACACGCGCAAATTAACATTGCAAATTGCGCGCACAAATAGTATACACACTAAATATATTCATCATCATTCCCAGTCCATATCGTCCCCACTACAGGGGCACGGACCTCCTCTAATCTGGAGGGGGATTAGGCCGTAGTCTACCGCGCTGGCCTAGTGCGGGTTGGTAGACTTCACACACCCATGCGGGCATGCAGGTTTCCTCAAAAAGTTTTCCATCTCCGTTAAGTACATTGGTGTCTACAATGTATACCGTACATGAATTACAAATAATAACTCTGTGGTACGAGACCGAGATTCGAACCCACGACCCTTCGATCGTAAGCCGTGTCTATAACCACTACATCACCAATGCACGAAATAACTAAATATATTAATATGATATAATATTGTCAAGATTACAAGTCTTCGTCTATTTTATTATAAAACTGTGAAATGTCATTTTTTGTACATTAAAAATATTTCAAAAAAAAAATCTAACTCGGATCCACTGACTGAAACCGAAACAATTTTGTGTTTTCTTTGCGTCTGTCTGTTTGTTTGAGCTTTATAGAATAATCTGCGGGTAGATTTTCGTCACGCTATTGCAATGTTAAATGTACTATATTAACTTGGTTATGTTTCATTAAAATTAGTCAACTAGAACTAAAGATACAGCCTGATCTCAGTTTCAGTAGTCACCACNAATAACTAAATATATTAATATGATATAATATTGTCAAGATTACAAGTCTTCGTCTATTTTATTATAAAACTATGAAATGTCATTTTTTGTACATTAAAAATATTTCAAAAAAAAAATCTAACTCGGATCCACTGACTGAAACCGAAACAATTTTGTGTTTTCTTTGCGTCTGTCTGTTTGTTTGAGCTTTATAGAATAATCTGCGGGTAGATTTTCGTCACGCTATTGCAATGTTAAATGTACTATATTAACTTGGTTATGTTTCATTAAAATTAGTCAACTAGAACTAAAGATACAGCCTGATCTCAGTTTCAGTAGTCACCATTATGGTACTAGAGCTCAAATGCAAATGGTACCTAGATTTTTTTTTGTAAATCTATAATTATTTTCGAGTTTTCCATTTAACGCGAAAACTGATATTCACGCCGGCGGATTCGCATGTGAAACCTACTACATAATAATTCAGCACATGATTTTGGTTGAATTGGATTTCAAGCGAATCAATATTCGTAGAAAGTAAACCGGTGCTACACAAATAAAAAAGTATTGGGCAAATATGTCTTACGTTATCATAATTAATTTGACCCTCTTTAATCTGAACACGGCCGATGCAGGTCCTAATTTACACAATTCGCAGATTATTTTACTTAACTTTCGTAACTTTAAAAATATGGCTTAACCCACGTGGCGTACATACATAACTTTTCATATTTCATGTAATTTATAAAACAATCGTTTTGAATTAGGACAATTCTTCATCTGGGCAAAGAGACTCCATCTCCATGCTCCATAAGCATTTTATTCATGGTATTAGGTGTTGAGTGATTGAATTGCAGGATAACTCAGGTGCCTATTATCCTTGTGCATCCCTTAGTTGGCTCTCGTAGCACTCACAGACTGATTTCCCCAATCCAAATTCGTTCCCAATACAGGGGCACGGATCTCCCCTGATCAAGAGGAGGATTATGTCGCAATTTACCGCACTGGCTTAGTGTGAATTGGTAGAGTAGTGCGACTAGTGTATACATCATACTGTTTATCATAGAAGCAATAGTTGCTGCATATTAGCCCTTTGAAATGGACGTCAGATAAATCAGATATAGTCATAGGTAAGTAGATAAATCATATAATTATTATAATTAATACAAAAATATGCCTTAGAACGCTGCCTTAACGAATTATTTGTCTGCCAACCAGTGTAACCAGCGTGGTAACGTGGCCAAACTCTTGTCATTCAGAGAGGAGACCGAGCCCCGCAGTGGAACGGTAAATGAGTTAACGATGATCAAAGGTTATAAAGAAGCAGTCTAAATATATTGAGTTAACAACCGAGTAGTGACAAGTTCTGAGTAAATCACCAATTCGTTATGTTCTCGCAATGTTGAGTTGGTTGTGGAGATAAATGTTTTATCCTATACTAGCTACTGCCCGCGGCTCCGCTCGCGTGAATGTCGGGTTTCATACAACCGGCTG
>WUAW01007592.1:2967-19426 GCA_017165845.1 Thaumetopoea pityocampa | reverse complement strand
TCCCTGGCGAGGTCCCGCACGCGGTACACGGCGGCCTGTCGACACAATTCGTGGAGATCCGAACCTGAGAACGCTTCCGTGGCACGCGCCAACTGCTTGAAGTCGATCTACATAACCAAATTATTGAGAATTTCAATCAATGGTAGTAATTCTGACTATCTCTGTCTTTTTCTAATGCCAAACGCAAAAACGAGATAGCAAACATTTTTAGCGAGTACCGACCTACGTTTCTGTCAAAAGGTATGTAAAAATGTTGCGTTTTGTATATTTTTAGTCGGCATATTCTGGCACGTCTAAATTTCTTAATTTTGACGTGTCTAAACAAAATTGAGAGCGCTAAACTTGTAGCTATCTCGTTTTTGTGTTCGGCATTAGAAAAAGTTAGGGAGAGTCTAAATTTAGTTTAAGTTCTGTTACCGCAGAAATACCACCAATAAGTAAATTTTTGGACCTTCTTTCTTTATTTAAAGTTTGACTTTGACAGGGTGCAGACGTAGTTTAGTGGTCAGTGACGTAGATCGCTGCGTGGCGCTGGCGTAACAATAGCGTCACTCCATACCTCCCCCGTGGATACTATGACAACCGGCTAAGGGATAATGATATTATCCTATTAGACATCAAAATCTGCTGCGATCTCCAACATGCCTGGAGATTATGGCAAACCCCTTTTTTTAAGGAGATGGCCCAACAGTGTTCTTCCACGGAGTGATGACGACGACGTAGATCACCTTTGATGTTTCAACATCTTTCAGCGAGAAATCAATAAATATTTAATTTTAAATTTACTTCATTTTTTAAATAATTAACGGTATATTGATAAAATACAAAAAATACAGCACGAGCTGCGATCCAAAAGGTCGCGGGTTCGATCTCGGTCCCGTACCACTGGGTTATTTCAAACTTATGTACGATCTACATGTAGACATCAATGTACTCAAAGGAAAAGAAAGACTTTGTGAGGAAACTTGCAGGCCCGCACGGGTGTGTGAAATCTACTAACCCGTACTAGACCAGCATGGCCTAATACTGCCTAATACTCCTCCTGATCAGGGGAGGTCCGTGCCCCTGTAGTGGGGACGAATATGGACCGAGGATGATGATGATGATTATAATATAAAAACAATATCGAAAGTGTATGAAGACCTCATTTTGGTTGGTATGTGTGTGTTTGTGTGTGTGTGACTGGTGCACGTACGTCCGGCGCCACGGGCTCAGAGCGCAGGATGAGCTGCAGGATGCGCTCGCGCTGCGCGTCGCTGGGCATCGGCACGTGGAACGTGGCCGGCATGCGCCGCTGGATGGCCTTATCCAAGTCTTGCGGCCGATTCGTCGCACCTTCATATCATAACAAACATTATATCTATATATCATATCACGGAGATCATCAAACTGTAAATAATGCCCTCAAGCCCTGTTTCATGGTAAACATTTGTTGAGTAACAGTTGAACAACAGTTGATCAACATTTTTTATCAACAGTTGCTAAAAACTTTGTTTAAATTAATATTTTTTGTCCACATGCTAGTATGCATCAAAATGTTACCCGAGGAGTGTTATGCATCTAACGTATAAAGTTTCAAAAATAATAAATAAATAAATGTAAATAGAAAGTTTAATGAGTGATCTCAGAATCATAGACCCAACACTACTGCCATGTTTATAAACTTATCGCTAACGCGTCCACAAAAGTCAACAGTAGTCGCTAAACTGATGTTTTCACTCGTCCAGCGAGAACATTTCAACACGTAGTGATCAACTCAGGAATGTTGCCAGCGACTCCGCAACACGTTGATTCAACTTCGTTTATAAATAAAAGTTTACCATGGATAGTATAGACAATTGGCGCTGCAGTCAGTGTTAAAAGGCCTGTAACCCATTAGCACTCCTCAGTTACTGCAGATGTAAATGGGCCATGTTCATTACTTTCAACTGGGGATCCCGAATGCGTGATTGCCCCCTGCTATTACAAAAATATATATATATAGCACGGCCAGGGTTTATTGACGTGAAATACAGTGTTGCCTAGAAAGAATATTTTAGTAGCATTTCTATTTTTTTTTTACCAACTGCAAGGTCTGTCACTCACCCATGATGATGACGGTGCAGGTGGGGTCCGTGATGAGCCCGTCCCACAGTGACATGAACTGCGTCTTCATCATGGCGGTCGCCTCGTGGTCATGCTGCGTGCGCGTGCGCAGGAACGACTCTATCTCATCTACAACACATTAGTGTTTTAGTTGTTTTAAATATTTACGATATGTTTATTCTGAGGAGTTTATCTATAGAATTCCTTCATTATTTAAACGTCGTATGGAAAGAGATCAAATGTTTTATACAAAACTAGCTTTTGATCGCGACTTCGTCCATGCGTAATTTTTACAGGTAGTGTTCTTTCCGACTTGTTAGACAAACATAGGCTAATATGCATGTTATAAATATAATTTATAGCCTATAGCACTCAGGAATAATGTAGCTTTCAACCAGTGATAATATTTTTAGAATTGGATTATTAGTTCCGGAGATCATCCGTACATACAAACTTAAAAACAAATTTTACCTCATCATTATAACATTAATATAGATAATTAATAAATTAAAATAGATAATTAATATATAAATTAGTTGATTCACCATTTTTTAATGAGCAATTTATTTTTTAAATGTCCGCGTTTCTTTACACGTACTCGCTCAATATTTGATGTGCAGATGTGTAAATCAAAATGTGCTAAGAATGCTTTCTATATCGGGTCTATCAAAGATATAACGAAAAGTAAATTGATATCGATTTATTTATTTGTAAGAGTTTTTTAAATAAAGTTCTCAGATGTAAAATGATATCTCCAAATGTTTGTATAAAATGAGAAGGAATGGCACTTTCATATCTGTTCTTTACCTATGAACACAATGCAGGGCTGCAATTTCACAGCCAGGCTGAAGACAGCTGCCGCTAACTTCTGCGTCTCGCCGTACCATTTGTCCGTGAGGAGTGACACATCCAGGTTGATGAAGCTCATGTTCGCCTCCTTGGCCGTCGCCTTCGCTATCAGCGTTTTACCACAGCCTGGAGGACATAGATTTTTGTATTATGTTTACTATAGTGAAAATAGCAAATATAAATCGTAGCACAGTTAATGGTAGTACTTAATTCTTGACTAAACAAACGGTTATTGCAACTGGATATTCGATGAGCATCTATTCTAACAAGCAGTTTAGAGACGATTTTCTCTGTGTTCCAGAAGATATATAAAACACTGGTTTCTGCCCGCGGCTCCGCCCGCGTGAATATCGGTTTTTCGCTACGCGGTAAATCCCGAAACAATCATACATGTATATAAAAAAAGCCTATGAACCACTTTTACTTGAGCTCTCTTACCTTAAAGGTGGCTACTAAAACAGAGATCAAGCTGTATCTGCAATTCTACTGGACCGATTTTGATGAAACACCACACTATGTAAGTCGGAATAAAGACCGTAATAGTTTTGACTAAAATCTACCTGCTGGTTTTTGTATGAAGCTCGATCAAACAAACAAACAAACGTCGACGGATTTGGTTTCAGAAGGCCTTAATTAGTCGATCTGAGTAGTTTTTTAAATATTTTTGATTTAAAAAATTTGACGTTTTAGAATTTTATAATAGTACAGATAAGACATACGAGAGGTGATCCAAAAGTAATGATAATCAATATAAATAACAATGTTTATGCTTAAAATTTGTTTCTATTTTTCTACATAATCTCCTAACAAGTTAATACATTTAGTCCATCTCTTTTCTAAACTTAAAATTCCCTTAGAAAAAAATCTTTCTCTTGATCTTCCCAAAACGCCTCAACGGCGGCCATTACTTCGACATTGTCTTCAAATTTCAAGTTTCTTGAACCGAGGAAAGAGGTAGAAGTCACTGGGAACCAGATCTGTCGAATAGGAAGGGTGTTCAAGCAGTTCGAATCCTGATTCTTGAATAGCAGCCATCGCAACTGCAGCTTTGTGTGACGGTGCGTTATCCTGGTGAAACAGCACTCTAGCTCGCAGCTTGCCGCGTCGTTTTTCCTTAATCGCCTTCCGCAACTCCTTATTTTGTCTGCGTAGTAAGAGCCCGTGATAGTGGCTCCCTTTTCCAAGTATTCCACCATAATAATTCCTTCAGCGTCCCAAAACACGGACGCCATTACTTTGCCCGCGGAACTTGAAACTGAATTTCTTTGGTGTCGGTAAGGAAGCTAGTTTCCAAGTCATGGATTGTTGTTTGGTCTCGGGATCGAAATGGTGAATTCATGTTTCATCAATGGTCATAAAACGTGATAAAAAGTTTTCCCTATCAGCTTGAAACTTCGAGATTCAGCTTCGAAAAATCGACTCGTTTTTTCTTTTGCTCGTCATATAACATTCTCGGTACCCAACGCGCAGAGACCTTTGTCATAGGCAATTCGTTGGCAATGATTCTTTGAATGCTGCCATATGAAATCCCTGTGATCTCAGCTACATACCCGATGATCACTCTTGGAACTGCCAACACTTCCACTTTTTTCACGTTATCCTCGGTTAGAGACGTGGATGGGTGTCCTTCGCGATGTTCATCTTCTGCGGATGTTCTGCCCAGTTTAAACTCCTTGGCCCAGCGTGCAACTGTTGAGTATGGAGGAGCAATCTCCTAATGTTTCCACCAAGTCTCTGTGTATATCTTTGCTAGACATTTTTTTCAAACAGAGGTACTTGTTGACAGCTTTTATTTCGTTTTTCTCCATTTTGATGTTTCCTTTTCGACGGTTCGTATTCAAATGAATGTATCTCCCGGAAACCGTGTCCTATTTATAATTTTTTATGGTAAAGTTTTTTGGTTTCTTAGGAGGACTAGAAATAATCAATTATCATTACTTTTGGATCACCCCTCGTATAAGTAGTTTCGGCGTCAACCCGACTGGCGCATCACGTACAAACTTGTTTTAGTGTTTTGAATCGGTTTATTGTGATGTTTGATGTATAAAATTGGTGTTATTTATCAATAGTTAACAATTGTGAACGATATTGAAACATTGGAATAAGTGTGACCATCGATGAAATGTGATCGCATTTTTTGCATCGATCGCAAGGCAGTAGGCCTGCGAGAAAAGTTTTGCCTGGTCATAGTGGTATTCGTCGGATGGACTTCAAAACTCCCAAGAGGCAATAAAACGTGACACACCGATATTTTACTGTTACACTTGCAAAAATATGGATATGGATCGAACTCTAGACCTTCAATTTTGAAGACGAGTTGTGGTCTTGTGATAAATATATCACAAGACCATAACTCTCTATAATTAATTTTTAGTACAGGAAAAAAAAATATGATAGTATCAAATTTGTAAGTTATTTTTTAAATCAACTTTAAAGTGATAGTGCTAAGGTTCCAATTCACCTGGCGGTCCATGTAGCAGCACACCCTTGGGTGGCTGCGTAAGTCTGCTGTCGGCGAACAACTCGCGCTTCTGTATAGGCAGGATTACGGTCTCGCGCAGCTCTTGAATCAAATAGTCCAATCCAGCTATGTCTTTCCAGTTCACCTGCACAAAACCAAACAATTGTGGTAACACTGCGGTAACAGAACTTAATTAAAATTAGTCTCTCCCTATCTTTTTCTAATGTCAAACGCCAAAACGAGATAGCTACAATTTTGGTGCTGTCAGTTTTGTTTAGACACATCAAAATTAGGAGATTAAGACACGACCTCGGATCATACCGACTAAAGATACGCAAAAACGCAACATTTTTTTGTACCGTTTAAAAGAAATGTAGGTTGGTACTCACTAAAAATGTTTTCTATCTCATTTTGTTGTTTGGCATTAGAAAAAGATAGGGAGACTCTAAATTTAGTTTGTGTCACATCAGAATTGACACCAACATACAACCCAATTTTTAGCCGACTACGACGAAGCAAAAAGGAGGGTTATGTTTTTGACCGGTGTGTATATGGATATATATTTTGCATGGTGTATATATGGATATATATTTTGCATGATTGCAGAAGAGTGTAATGGTTCTATAGTGACAAATAATAGTGTGTGTGCTTCTTTATTCCACCATAACTCCTGTAGCCAATTTATGTAATATATTTAAAAAAAATCTTACATTATACCAGGCAAGAGGTTATGTGAATATTAAAAAAAATATAATGTTGCTATAATATTTATTTCTCTGGAAGTTCATTGATATTGTGTAAAATGTCCTATGGTGTACATAAATGGGAATATGCAGATTTATACTCTAAAAGAAGAGATTCAAATTTAAAAAAAAAAAAAAAACATTGTAAACTACAAAAAGAGGCAGATGCTGAAACTAGGAGTGCAGNCCTATGGTGTACATAAATGGGAATATGCAGATTTATACTCTAAAAGAAGAGATTCAAATTTAAAAAAAAAAGAAAACATTGTAAACTACAAAAAGAGGCAGATGCTGAAAATATTCATCATTATCATCACCCTATGCTGAAATAAATCCATTGGTGAAATAAATTGCATTATTTATTTATAATGAAACATTATAGATGATATTATTAAATTATACTATATTGGATATAAATAAACCCAAGATGCATGCTAAGCATGGAGATCATAACAAATCCCTTTGTGGAGGAGACCCATGTCGATACTTCTACGAATTAATGATGATGACGATATCAACTGTTCATCAATTACCCCCAAGCTATCTATTATTACAGGGTATGTAGCTATCAGTCGAATCCCGATGACTGATTATACTATATCACAACATCGCAGTAAGCTCACAATTTCTGTTACAACCAATGTCATTGAAATACCAGACAGACCCCCCCCCCTGTACCATTTCTTAACCTTTTTTTTATTTCTTTCCTATTCTACACAGCCAATCGTACAAAAGCTTTGCTAAAATCTGCTAAAGCAGTCTGTTGGACATAGGTGTACATCATAAATTGTAGCTAAAGATAATGTTCCTGCCCATCCTGATGTATCCCTTAGTTGAATCTCATAGCACCCACAAGAGAGGATGGAGTGTTGCTATAATTATTCTGACATCACAGAGTAAAATTGAACTACAGTACAGACTTGATTATCTAACCCTAAGTTATACGGATTCGCGATTATCCAGGCTGCCAACCGTGATCAAATAACTTCATACAAGTCGAATCCCTGCATGCACAGACATGTCGGAACTGCCATTATCCCGGGAAAACGAATTCGTAATGTAGCAGCAATGAAGAGAAAAAGTGGCTTACGTCAAATGACAACTACCAAATATTTTAACACAGACTACATAGGCAGATATTACTAAGTAAATATTTTATTTCATAATTACTAAATGATAATTACCAAATATTTTAAACCAATTAAAATATGTATGTAGCCCATATTTTATTTCAAGTTTAAGATTGTAGTATTTTAGTAATTTAAGAAAATATGAATGTACATACATACGTATACATACTTTGAAAATGTGCCTCCTAATAATTTCTTAATAAACAATGATTCTTGTTGGTAAATTTAATTTGTTTTTGTTTTTAACAAACACGTAACATTATGTATTATGTAATAATATATACGAAAATTGTTTTTCTTCATACATTAAATTATAGGGATTTTCAATTATCTGAATGCCTAACAACCATTAGTCCGGTTAATCGAGTTTCCACTGTATATACATTACACATAAAGTTTAACTTACATTGATTTCATCAGGCACAACCAGTTGTGATGCGATGATCATCTCATGATCGGTGAGCTTGTCCAGCACAAGAGAGTGCTTGCTGCCCAGCCCCGCTCTGCAAGATATTCTAACACATGCATGTTGTGTCATCGTTCATCATCAACTTTGATATTAGACACAAACNCATAAAGTTTAACTTACATTGATTTCATCAGGCACAACCAGTTGTGATGCGATGATCATCTCATGATCGGTAAGCTTGTCCAGCACAAGAGAGTGCTTGCTGCCCAGCCCCGCTCTGCAAGATATTCTAACACATGCATGTTGTGTCATCGTTCATCATCAACTTTGATATTAGACACAAATTAGTAGATTAAATGCAGTAAAAGTAGTAAACTAATTATGTAATTTTAAAATTTAAAAGTAATAAATTTTACACTTTACTAATATGTAAAACAACTGTGGTTTCTTCATGGCTAATGTACAAAAATTGTTAATCATGATAAAATTATATCAACTGTTTCTGGCTACCCTTTTGTGACATGGTTATAAAGGCAATAATGATAGTTTCATTGTAATGTAATTCAATAAGTCAACACAGTATATTTTTCTAGTTATGTGTATTTGGTGTGTACATAGAATACGCCTATGTGTATCCCTATTACATCATTTCCATACATCACCATAGGTGTGTTATGAGTTTCAAAACATCCCACATTGTTGCAGATTGCATATAGGTACTGTGAAATGACTTTGGACTGCTATACTGAAGCAGTGATTCCTAATATCTAATCATGCCTGTATTTCTCTAATTTTTCATTTTAATTTATTTTTGGAGTTACTTAATCAAACTATAGTTATATATATGCCATTATAGTTTTGCAATGCCTATTTTTCTTCTATACTACTGAGATTTTGTACACATATAGATATTAATATCTGCTAAAAAATTTGTGTTAAATCTATAAAACCCAAAACTTGTATGGCTACCTCCTTACATGAAACTAATGATTATTTATGTAAATGAACCGTTAACTAGCAAGTATTATCTCAAATTTTTTTTAAACTGCAGATAGTACAACTACCTGTAAGTTATCTCTGCATCACCCAACAATAACTGGTAGAGAATAACCTAAGCAAAGTCTAAGTCTACCAATACATTACATATTGACATAATGTAAGATATAATGAATTTTTTAAAATTATGTTGTGATATAATTATTTATGGTTATTTAACTGCAAAATAGTCATTCATTATCACATTTATATAGACAAATTTTCTCCTAAACATAATATTGGAAAAATTGAATTAAAAAAAATACAGTATACCAGCACACATATCACATTCAAAAATACTACATCTGAGTTGAATCAAACAGTTTATAAAGTATAGCCAAATAATTCATCATATAATTGGAACAGTAAAAAGTTCATGATATTAATTCCAAACATATTCAACATATTTATAAATAGCAAATAATATCTTTAAACACTCAACTTTTTAAAATTTACTATACTAGAGAAAGTGAGTAGCAATGCATTCAAAAAAAAATTATACCTGATAATAACATATAAGAATAATAATTATAAAAATAAATATAATAATTGTTTTGAATACTTTCACTGATCTAGTCCCAAACTAAGTTACCCTGTATTTTTGGTATTACACATCGATATACATACTTATATAGATAATTACTAATAAAAACATTTGTATTCATCACACAATAGTTGCCACTAGCAGGATTCAACATGAAACCCAATGGTATAGAAAGTAGGGTCACTCCCACTGTGCCAATCAATTATCAGTCAAAATGGTAGTACATCAGATGGCAGTCTGGCACCTGAACCCTCCCCTTAGCAATACTAGGGAGTATTGCTAAAGGATATAATGCATATCTATAAATATGTTTGTAGACAATCAACTGCTAGCTTTTAAGTTCATCTATGGTTTAAGTAATCAAATTATATAATTTGATTACTTAAACCATATGGGTAGACTCTTATTCAGACATCTATTCTACATCTGCCTGACTCATTTTTTGGAAGCTATATAAAACTGGGGGCTCGGTGAGTAACTGAATCATACTGGTCATCAGAGATTGTTCGGACTACAGGTNTTTGTGACATGGTTATAAAGGCAATAATGATAGTTTCATTGTAATGTAATTCAATAAGTCAACACAGTATAATAACAAAAAAACAGTACATTATAGTAGTCGGTCATCAGAATCTATCTTACAGCCGCATCGTCAGGAACAACGGAAGACCTTAAATTGTAGTAGTACTATGGGAGGAACAGAGGTGGGGTGGGCATATATTATTTGACCCACACAAAAAAACACAATTGCGACCTCAGTTACAAAGTAGATCCCAAGAGCATGGTTAGTTTTTAACACATGTTTTTAATATTTATAAGTCTATCAACATATTTTTAATATTTATAGGTGAATATTATGACGTAAATTTTGAAATCGATACTTACTTGCGTAACTGTTCGCGTGCTCGCTCCTCGGCTTTCTTCCGACTCTTGGAAGTTGGATCTATTTGATTCACAAGCCATTTTATAGAGAAATAAGTCACCGCGGACACAAAAGCAACGCGTATAGCCATTTGGAACACATCGCTCCTCGTAAACGCAGACCCTTCCACCATCATGCCGTATGGGAAATTAAAAGAAAACAACAAATAAATTATAGAGCGACGGTATAAATAAGGCTACCTTACGGTTTACAGACAATTTGGAAACTAAGTATTTCTTCAAGAAATAAAATCTTCCGTCATGCTTTCGCGAATTTTGACAATAGCCATAGAAAACATACGGATTAGAAGGCTTTTGAAAAAAATATTGCCATATCGATATATCGATAATTTTCAGGGAGATATATTTCATCATAGCGATATTTTTTTTCCGATAGCAACATCGATGGCGGCATTGCCTTTAGGTATTCAAAGGGATTGTCTTTTTTCGACATTGAAATTCGGATATTCATAATAAAAATATGGCAATTTCAATCCTTTTAAACGTAGTTCCAAAGCCTTAGTTCCCAAAGTGGTCCAGGTGGATCCCCAGGGGTCCACGGGAGACTCGATGGGGTCTACGATGGAGTATGCAAATTTCCATAGTTAGATTTAATCTTCAAATTTTTTGTCGAGTTTTGGGAATATGGTAAAAATGTAGCTGCAAGGGGTCCACCGGAAACAACTAAATTTAGAAAAGTAGTCTATGAGAAAAAAAGTCTCGGAACCCCTGCTCTAAAGCATTTACTGTAACCTCGATTTCATCGCAAAGTGTCTGCTGTAAATCGCAGTTTACCAACTTACAGTAGGGTACATGGAACTTACAGTATTTCTTTCATCTCTTTCAAACAAGTACTAAGTCTTTGCCTAATTAAATGCCTATTTAAATAGCAAATTTAATTTCGCCATTGATATTTATTATCTCTTGACTATTAATCATGTCCGTAAGCAAAATACAGTATAATTTACAATATTCTTACTAAATCTCACCTTTATGTAGATTTTTTCTAGATATTGAAATCGATATCGATATATCTAAAAAATATCTTAACAATATTTTTTAGCACTTCTGACATCCCTAACACAGACAACAGATGATTTTTTTTTGATTTGACTATTATGGGCAGGCCACAAAACAAATAACGTTACGTTACGGATTAAGGTGCAAGCTCAGAGTAAAGACTATAGGGTGCTATGAACAAATTAATGTTATCAACTCATAGACAACTAAAAATTCCAGAAGCTTATGGTTCGGAAAAAACCTTGTTAATTTTTCTACTAATTTGCATTACGGCCCTGAATACTATGTAATATCTAAAATAGTATCTAATATCTATGTTAATAATATGTTATGTTATAAACTTACACTACGAGTGTATTCATTATTCATCATCATTATTATTAGCACGTAAAAGTCGAATGCTAGACATTGATTTGCCCTGTTTTTCACGTTTGGTGGGTATCTTGCAAATCGCAGTAAATTGTGATTGAATAACAGAATAATGCTGCAACTCTTTATTCTAATAAATCTCGTAGCTGTTCTTCACAGCATCCACAAAAAGAAATAATGGGGCGCTTTTATTATGTCGGTGCCACACAACATTCATTTTATCTATTCACTCGATAGCGTTAGTAAATATTTCTTATACCATTTTAATTTTTAATATTTCTGTCACATCAGTCACACAGAACAATATAAAGGAAAAGTATAAGATCATAGAAAAGTAGAGTCATAGAAAAAGTATGACATTTCTTTACTGCCTCTAACACTTATTTATATAATTTTGCATTACAATAAATTATAAATACTTGCATATCACAACATAACCTCAAAAATAGGATGTTTAGTTTGTGATTTTAGTTTTATTTAATGTATTTTACCTATTAAAATAAACAAAATGAAAAAGCCTAAATCTCATGCACGTCCTAAGATTGATAATTCTAGAAAAGCACAACGGAAACAAAAAAGACAAGAGAAAAAATTACATCGTCGAGAACACTATATGAAGAAGAAAAATGCTCCTGAACAAGTTGAATATACGCCAGGACAGTTTGTTAAAAGACCTGCGGACTTCCCAGAAAATAAAGAACAAGTTAAGGTATATAAATTTGAAGTAACCTTAAATTGCGTTATCGCAATTTAAGGTTACAAAAAATGAAATTTAACCTACTTTTATGCAGCACAGTATAGTGCACAAGGCAGTCATAGTATAGACATAATTATAAGCCAGGTATAGGTAACCAGGGTATGCTGCGACAGAGGTAAATTATACACCCAAATGCCTAGGCAATTCTCAACATCTTGATGTGTTAGAAAAGTAGAGTTTATAACAGACTTCAAGTGTATTGTATTATAGTGTGCTAACTGTCAGAAGTCATCTCCATACCCCACAATCCTTGAGGTAAGTTTTGATGCTATTTAGAACACACTATATTACTTCTGAAATATGAAGAAGATCATGTTTAAATTAGATGTTTAAATAGTTAACTGATCAGAACTTACCATTAAATTTATTGTTGATTACTACTCAACAGTGGTAAGTTCTGCTTAACTAAAAGATCACCTTGAGTGCTGAACACTGTGTTATATATCTCTAGATTATATTCAGGGTGATTGTTAACACTTATTGTCTATAAAATCTAGCCTGTCTATATTATGATTGACCGCAACTAATGGTTTATATTGTCCACAAAAACTTTTACCATTCAAAAATCACTAAACAACACAACTTATTTTCATTATTATAATTTTTAATAATAATATTTTCAGAAGAAAATTATTAAACTTGAAATGCCACTGGATATCCTCAATAAAGAGAGACAAAAAGAAAAGGAATCTGCTAATAAGCTCAAGTCTCAGATGGAAAAACAGAGGAAGCAAACATTGATCAAAGCTAATGAGGATGAAGATAAAATTATTAAAAAACTTGAGAAACAACTGGGACTCAATAAAACTAAGAACAAAAGTAATTATTTTGTTGATGATGGTCTAGACTGTATCCTTTTGAAACTAGATTAAATAAAATCATTACAATCAGCTTGTTGAATTGCTCTCGTCTCATCTATAAACTTAAATCTGATTTCGCATAAATTAACGAGTAACTAAAAAGTAAAAAACAAGTTAAGTGCATACATATCTACTTCACATTCTAGAATAGTAACTATAAAAATAATATTAAAAAGCCATTTTTAAGCTTGGTTGTGTACAATATTTAATTATTATCATTATGGAATAGTAGTCCATAGGTGGAGTTTTTATTGAATCAACTATTTATATACAAATATCACCTAAGGTCTACTAATTCCATATACTGGTTGAATAACAAATATCCAATAAAATCTTGTTTGCAATAAATACTACTGTACCCCAAGAGTCATGGTAGCATAGTGGATAAGGCCAAGTCTCAAATCTGATACTTGAAATATTCAGTCCTCAGTTGGCATAATTTACCATAACTTCACTATTTTTCAGAAGGCACGTAAAACTTGATATTTATATTTCAACTACAGCAATTATTAAAAGGAATTGCAAAGGCTTACAAGAATGATTTCTAATGTCAATTGGTTGTTGTAACCTGCCTTGCAAAAAATAAAGCAGAACCTGATGCAAAAATTCAGGTTAGTGCTAAGTTGAAAAAAAAGTACCTAGATATCTATCCTTCAGCCCGCTCTTGAGCACCTATGGCAGGAGGTAAAATGATGATATTATTCAGTAACTAAGCTGTATGTAATATTGTGACAACTAATATAATGTAACATTGTGACAACTATTTCTACTGTATTCTTTTCTTATAATAAATACATTAACTCCAAAATCAGACCTTTTAGAGATCTGTGACAGATCAACCACTGAACAAATAGTCGCAGCAGAAAAGCATTTAGCAGAAGTACAAGCTGATTCTGATTTTGAAGATGATCTGGCTGTAGTAACTGGTAAAGATATTACGACTAAAAAAAGAGAAAAAAAAAATAGTACAAGTCAAGATAGTGAAAATGATTCTGAAAAGTATTTTAGTGGTGATGGAGATGAAGAAGATGAAGTAGATAAGGATGATATAGGTGATAAGGAATTAAGTGAAAATATGGATGATGATGATAATAATTTTGAGGAATCTAGTGAAGCTTCAAACGATGAGCCAGAAGGTAATACTTCTTGAATTTATTACTGTATATGAACTCACGGTGATGCTAGACAGGAATTAAAGTTTGTGGGTTCAGTTTTGTAACATAGGGTTATTTCAAACTCATGTACAGTCTACATTATAATCTCTCATCATTTGCAGTTAATTCTGTCTTCAATTCCAAGTTGATATTTCTTCTATTAGCTCTTACATATTCTTACATAACGACAACTCAAAGCTGTCCAAAATATTAGCCAGTGAAAAAGCTTTATCATTATCAGTCTGTTCATGTCCATTACTGGATAGAGATCTTCAAAGTGAAATATGAAATAATATCCATGCCTAGTAGGCATCTTGAAGATAATAGTAGATATTTGTTGAATCACAGAGAATGCTACTTCTCATTTTGGTGTATTTTCCAGCCAGATTTCATGGCATCCATGCCAAATGTAGTATTATTAAAAAGAAGTTTTCAACCGACGTGCGTGTGTGCGCGTGTGCATGTGTATGTGTGTATGTGAGTGAGTGTGTCTGCATGAGTGTGTGCATGTGTTTATTTATATACCAATTAAAGATTTACATACTAATTTAGACATAATACTTACCAACAAGTTGATTGATACTGGTGTCTTGTTAATCATCAGAAAAACCAGCAAAATCTCAAAAGGCTGTAAAGAAACCAACTTTTAAACAAGACACAGACAAAAGTAGAGTTATTGTCAAAAAATCTGAGCCAAAAATAATAAAGGATAAAATCATATCTGAAGAAAACTTGGCCAAAGTTTTCAGTGATGATGAAGTTTCTCGCTTATCTGGTGATGATAATCTAGACGCATTCTCAGATGATGAAATTGGTGAAGGTATAAATGAAAAAGAAATTAAAGAGAAGCCTGAAATATGGGAAGATATTTATGGCAGAAAGAGAGATAAGGATGGAAACATTATTAAGGTATTATTTTAATATATGTAGATTCTTCAATAGTTTTATCTTGACCATGGTCAAAGTTTAATGCAATTGCAGGATGTGGCTGTGAAGCAGGTTCAGATGACTGACTGATTTAGGGGCCATCCATTAATCATTTGACGTTTTTTAACCCACTCCCTCCCTCCTGGTGATAATGGTGAGTTTTTAGATTAACCCCAACCCTGTACCCAAAATCGCGTGTATTTTTGGTACAAAATATCTTGAAAAATTTCAACATATTATCTTTAAATACTGATATAATTTAATTTAATTCTAGAAAATAGATAATGTTGTAGGTTGTTTCTGACTGGCATAAAAATAATAAAGAAAATAATGGTTTAAAAAATAAAACAACACGCTTTATAAGAAAACCGAACTAAAAAATAAAAAATAATTTTACAATCAAAAGCGTGGGCTGCTTTTTATGACTTACGTTTTCTTGGAGATTTTACTATTGACAATATCTGTTTATTATCAAATATATTAATTGATATAGCGCACCCCACGATTTGCTCGGTTTTAGGTTTTTAAACTATTATTTATTTTTTAGTTCGGGTTCTTTTTTTTAATATCCTGATGACCATGGCCAGGATCTTTGAAAAAAATTCTGAAATTATTTTATTGTCATCGGTCCTTTAGAAGTATGCAAAGTTTCAAGTCGAGCCGATGGTTTTAAGTGGGTGTAAATCGTGTCCAAAAATTCCGTTACATAGATAGATACAAGTCATTTTGCATCTCTGGACTATTGTTGCTCGGATCATTAGATTGCTTGTGATATGAATTTACATGTGCCTTAACATTCTTCTTTGTACAGAAATACAGTTCACATCATTGACCCGTCCTTTCCACAAGTCGCTGACGATCATTCTTCAGGCTAGGGTGATACAAGTCATAAGGCAATTTGTTAATGCCCTTATGCGTTGGGATAATTCAAAGAGACTGACGCAGATGAAATGTAGCAACTGTCTTGCCATCATGCTCTCGAGGCTTCAGAATACATAGGCCTAGCAAGGGCGAGTCAAGGTCACGCGTCGTTTTCCAGTTTAAAAATCACGCGCTCAACGAAAAAATAAATACACGTCATATCTCACTACATTTGTCATATTTTGTAATTTTTTCCATATCCCCTTCCCTCTTTCCAGCCTCATGTGATTAATGGACGTTCTTTTGCATCTTAACCCACTCTACTGCAACATCT
>WUAW01007590.1:25353-46326 GCA_017165845.1 Thaumetopoea pityocampa | reverse complement strand
GCAAACTGTGGTCTCTGCCTACCCTTATGGGATGCCGGCGTGAGTGTATGTATGTATGTATGTATATCTTTTATATATATGTTCATTGTGATTATTGATTTATGTATCGTGTTATTTGGTGTGTCAATGATCAATAATTTGAACAAATTGATTTCTTTTTAAATTTTCCTTTTTAAAGGGGAGGCAAAGGGATCCAAGTTCATACCAGCCTTGTCTGGCGTAGTTATATGATTTTCAAAAGTTAATAAAAAGGTAGTGTATCCCATTTTATTGCTTCTTGGGAGTTTTGACATCATTCCGACGATTACCACTTGGACTAGGTGAAAGTTCTCAAAATATCAAACATCACAATAAACTAATATAAAAGACTAATATAAAACTTCAAGTGATGCTTCATTCGGATTGACGCCAAAATGTGTAAACAATATTGAAAATAAATAGTATTTTTCTTTCCAGAGGAATAGGCTTATGAAAACTTTTACCAAGCTAGTGTGGACTTTTTAGCAAATCGGCACCTTATCAATTGAGAAACTATCAATTGTGATTGTTCAAGACACAAATAGTAGTTTTTATATCTCAGATAGTCGATGGAGCAACCTAATGAATGTACTTAAGCCATTTACGAGCGAAATGATGTAAAAAATATAGGAGAGTCGTTAAATTACCGATCACCTTATTTGTGAATCGGTTAAACGAGTTAAAACAACTTGCGGTTGCGATCGTGTTAATAAACTTGGAATTAAGAAAATGTGATAAGAAGTTCGATTTCAATTTGGTTTGAAATTAGGTGTAAACTAACGTATTTGATATTAGGTGTATAATAGCATATTTGAAATTATGTATATAATAATGTATTTAAATTAGGTGCGTAATACAGTGTTTAAAATTAGGTGTAAACTAACGTATTTGATATTAGGCGTATAATAGTATATTTGAAATGTATAATAAATGTCTATATGTTAAAACCAAAATTAAAGTTGATAAATTTCAAAATTCATTATTAATTAAGTAGGGGTCAAAATCATAATGAAAAAAAAGGGAAATGATCTACGAAACAAAAAAGTTTGAGGGCCTCTGGATTACATTTATATAAGGTCCAGTGTCGGAATATGTTGAATAAACTTATTAAATATTTAGTAATACATACATACACTCATGCCGATATCCCATAAGGGTAGGCAGAAACCGCAGTACATATTACATACATATATATAGTCGCCTCTTTTCCATTTGGGGTTGGCAGAGATCATTGCTTTCCACCTGCTACGATTGTTCAATGTAACAAAGTGGCGCAGGGACCCCCGTGTGCAACGAGACGTGTCGGATGGCGAACTACGACGTCGCCATTTTACAAGGTTCAAAAGTGTTAAACTTCTTCATTGCGTGCGCACGGTTTAATGGAGAGGAAAGGAAAGAGAACGAGGTAGGAAAGGCGTATAGAGCAAAGAATATGGAATTTAGGAAAAGGGTTATAGGATATAAGATACTACTATCTTGGATGGAGTAGAAAGTGACAGTAGTAGCTCGGAGGGCCGGGGTCGCTTACCCGTATACATAAATCTATTTGCCAGACATGCTAAATAGTCCAGTCATTTGGTAGTTTTACCTAGAAAGATTTCAGGGAGTTTTGAAAATTGGTGATTTTATAGATTTTGACGTGTTTTGGATGTATTTACTTTTACCCCTTTTTTGACTACCAAATGACTGCACTAAAAAGACTTAGTACTCCCTGATTTAGTAATACTTTATCGAAAACCGCTTTTTGCTCGGGGAAGCGCATTAAATGTAAAATTTACAGTCCAAATCTGTTTTATCCATGCCGTTAAGCATTTGTTAACTAGAAACCAACATTGCAAAGAGACAGCGGTGTATATAAAAACGTTATGGTTTTATATGCACTTAAGCAGCGTCACTCGATTCCCGGCCGAGCCTAATTACGAACTTGGACAATAAATTTTTGCTTGGTCTTATGTTGACTTCATGCAAATAGTTTTTAAAGCCTATTCAGGTGGTTATTTATAAGCGTGAGTTTAACGAAGCGGTGTGTATGACCATCTACTACAGTGATTCTTAAACTTTTCTTTGTCGCGGCACACTTTTAAACAGTTTCAAAATTTGGCGGCACACAAAGAAAAAAATAATTTTAAAAGTTGAATGTAAATTAAAATAATAATTGATGTTTTTTTGATAATTTCATTTACATTTGGTTGTAAAAATGACAATGCTACTAAAGCATATTATTATAATAATTTTTACTATTATAGTTATTACTAGTATAATTTTTACTATATATATTTCTAAAATTTGATGGCACACTAAGAATTAGGCGGCACAAAAAAGTGCCGCGGCACAATGGTTGAGAATCACTGGTCTACTACTGCACCGGCATGATAACACTTCATATTTCCCCATGAATACTGTGAGAACCAGCTAAGGAATGTACCAGGAAAATGTGCAGCAGCATTATCCTGTTCTTCAATCAGAATCTACTGCGATCACCAAGACACCTGACGAGCGCGGAAATTATGGCAAATCCGTCCTTTTTAGGAGCAGACTCAACTACAGCAATGGACTTTCACACGTTGATGAAGACGATGACGACCAGTTAAATTATTATATAATATAATTATTATATAAACTAACTAACTAAACGTGGCCGCTAACTATGGGCCTTATGAGGAACAGGTTATGGAGAGAGCTATGCTTGGTGTTTCCCTGCGTGATCGAATCAGTAATGAAGAGATCCGTAGACGAACAAGAGTATCTGACATAGCGCAGCGTATTGGTAGGCTGAAGTGGCAATGGGCAGGGCACTTAGCACGAACAACCGATGGCCGTTGGGGCCACAAGGTGTTGGAGTGGCAGCCACGAACTGGACAGCGAAGCGTGGGCAGGCCTTACACAAGTTGGACTGACGACCTGATTAAGGTTGCGGGAGGCCGCTGGATGAGGGCAGCGCAAGACCGATCTTTCTGGAAATCCTTAGGGGAGGCCTATGTTCAGCAGTGGACGTCTTTGGGCTGTGATGATGATTATATAAATACAAAATTTTCTTTCTCTGTTGTTTTTTTTTTTTTTTAATTTAACAACCCAAACTACGGATTCTTTATTGCAAGTGGCCCAAAACGCATTTGGCTGCTTTTTAAAAGTAACGCGATATGTGGAGATGAAACAATGAATCCAGCCTAAACGGATGACTGTCAAATTTAAATAAAGAACCACACCAAATATTTATTAATATAATAATATCATTATGGGTGTTCAACATCGTTACAGTATTTTTTTTATTTCTAAACAAGGCACAGACAGGTTTGATGTGTGACTTATGTTAATACGTTCGGATATTTACTGCTAATGTTCCTATAATATATTAAAGCCGTGCAAAAAATAAACAGATGATTAGATACGTTGGAAAAGACACGAATTGTTATTCGTATTTATTTAATAGAACAAAATAAGTAAATAATATAAAAGACCTGTATAAGCCAGTGTAGTATAATATTTACTACTTCTAGTCTCTTAAGTATTTTAAGAACATGTTTACGAGAGAAGATACAAACTGATTATATATTATATAATAAATAAGAAAATAAATAAATAAAAACATTATTGAAAAAAATACCCCCATAATAATTTTCAAACTTAATAAATGAACTAAAAAAATAAAAACAAGTTGAAAATTGAATATTGTTTTTAATTATGAATGACCATGGATGGCAGTGTTCACAAACGCAGTCGGAGGCAACACTCACTTTCGCATTTATAAAATGAAAGGGGGCGTCCATTAATCACGTGATGTTTACCCCCCCCCCCCCTTACCTACCTAAAATCACATGTATTTCTTTAGTAAAAAGTATTTAAGAATCACGCGCCGTTTTTCGGTTTAGAAATCGCGCGCAAAACGAAAAAATAATTACACGTGATAAAAAATTATTTCTAAAACTTTGGAAACGTATAATAAAAACAAATAGAAAAATGTTTTATTTTCTTAAATATCATAAGTATGTTAGTACAGTCAATGGCACCAACCACATTTTTAAATCCAGATATAGCTTCAAATTGTTGTATAATTTTCAGCTGATCATCTAAGGATGTTGGGGATAATAATGTAATCAAAGATTTTCTCTAATATTACCCTTGCTGCTCGATGGCATACTGTAGAGACAGACTGTTAAGTTAGACCATGAATATCAGCAGTATCATCTTGCAGCTAAAAAGTTAATCAAAATGATGAAACTAACAAATTATTAAACGACTACGACTGATTGGCTCAGTGAGCAGAGGCCCTGGTGTCTGTGCCAATGAGTCCCGGCTTCGAATCCTGATAGGAATAAACTTTGTGTGATGAGCACAAAGGTTTGTATCCGAGTCATGGACGTATTTATGTATAGTATTTATCTATATGAGTATGTATGGTCTAGTATCCAAGATACAGGGAATCCTAGTTTGGAACTAGAACAATGTGTGTGCGAAAAGTGTTCAGAATATTATTATTATATTATTATTATTAATATAAATATCTACTACTTACTTGGTTACGTACCCGACATCGCAAAGCTGTCAGTGTCTGAAGAACGGAAGACAAACAGCCCCCGCGTTTGTCTGTACACAATGAATCGCGTAATACTTGCTCTAAATACATAACACCAGCCTTCGAAAATCTATATTTTCTACTAAAATATTTAACATCATACAAATCAAATTTCTCAGTCTGTATGTTTTAACTTTTCTTGAACTCTGCATTTCATTTATCATATTATTAATTTATTCAATTTATGCTATTGCTCGTAATTCCATAATAATAATTTAGCAATGAACTCGAAAATAACCTAGTCAGTCAGTTTACAGTAAGTAACTTTTAGGTTATACCAGACTTATACCGGTGTGTCAGCTGGAATAACACTAGTATAACAGAAGTAAAAAAAGTTACGCTGAGGTAATACTAAGTACAAGTTGTACCGGGTTTATTAGTAGACATTTTGCTTATTCTTAGTTTATTCTTGGTATAAGATTTTATACCACGTTTATTTGTATCACTGTTACAGTCTTAAAGGTACTATTCCGACTTAAATACTGCGTCATGTTTCATCAAAATCGATCCAATAGAATTGAAGATACAGCTTGATTGATCCCTGTTTTAGTAGCCGCCATTAAGGTACGAGATGTTTCGGACCTCTCTTTTTACTTGTAAATATGGTTCAAAGGCTTTTTATATAAATCTATGATTATGTCGGGCTTTCTCATGTTACGGAAAACCGACATTCATACGGACAGAGCCGCGGTAAAAAGCTAGTATAAGATAAAAGTCGTTAAAAATTCCGTTTTCACTGTTTTTTAACTGCAAAAACAATGTCCAATGATTAGGGCCGTTCCCATAGAGCGGTTCCGTTTGTGGATCTACATAAATACCTGTTACGTTATTTAAAACAAATAAACTAATATTTGACAGGATATGGGCCGGAGGTACTTACACGACACGCGCGGACGGAGCCTTAGTTATTGCCGTTAATGTCGATGTATTTGACACATTCACGGAAAACTTCAACAGTACACGAAACGAGGCTAAGCTCGGATAAAAGTTATAAATGTCTGGATTATTTATGGAAAATTAAAAAATCAAATTAATGTTATAGAAAACAAAATACGGCTCAAATAACTAAGCGACCTGACAGAAAATGTTACTGCTGTCTTAGACATTTTGTTGTAATATTTTGAAAAAAATATATTAAACCGGCAGTTTCGCTTTTACTAATATTGTGAAGGTGATAATTATGATTTGTGTTGTCTATATCAGTTCTTAGTATAAATTTCAAAACAATCAGTTCTACGGTTAAGTCGTGAAGAAGTAATAAATAAACAAACAGATAAAGAAACCTATTTATATTTACACATTTATAGTTTGAATATTTCTTTTTTAGATTTTATTATTTTTTAAATTTTTTATTTGTTTAATCCCTATATAGTTTCATTGGCTCATAACGTACAAACAAAGAGAGTAAGCCCATGTTGTTTAAGGTGAACGTTGAGAAGCCAGTTAAAAGCTGGACAATTTACGTAAAAAAATTTAAGTACCTTATGTAACGTAGCATTTGCACTGTAGTAATTAAAGACACCAGCAGACGCAAAATGCAGTCATTACTTATAGAGATTCTAAGGCTTAAATTTAGCATTGTCGCAATTTAACTATGCGGCTGTCGCGGAAAATTATTCAACTTGTTAAATGACGTGACTTATGCGTTGATGTATGATTTTCGATATGTTAAAGTGATTTGTGTGATATGTCATCATCATCATTTCAGCCCATGATATGTGCCCCCAAATAATGATATCGTCACTAACATTTCTCGTGGGTGTTATGAAAATTAGCTGAAGGATACACCAGTATAGTTTTAGACTGCAACTTAACGAATACCCATTGCGATCTTCAAGACGTCTGCTAAGCACAAGAATTTTGGTAAATATTTTCTCTTTGACTGAAAAGGCCTATGCACTTAAAGGCTGATGATTGAACTTTGTTTCTACGATGACTTTATGTAATTAGATAATTCTAACATTGACGTATAAAAATTCTATGCTGAATTTAGGTCTCTGTGTGCCCACTTTGAGTGCTGTACAAGATTTAATATATGTTAAAGTTGTATGATAAGGTAATCTATACATATAATAAAATCGTAAACGAGTCGTGTCTCTACAATGAATATTTTTCAAAAAACCCACTCATACAGATTGTACCTATGTTACCGGAGCCATAAATATAGTTTTTAGAAAGTTTATCTCTGTTTTTCTGTTTGTCTGTGCGTTTGTGCACGCTAATCTCAAAAACGACTAGACCGATTTGAATGCTATTTTTACTGCTGCATTGTGGCAAGCTTCCTCTAATATTTGGTGTTTGTTTCATCTATCTATCATTAATCATTCATTGTTATTAAGATCGGAGAAAATAATTTTATGTATAATTTCGCTCTTACCAAATGCCCACGCGGACGGAGTCGCGGGCACAGCTAGTATATAATAAATATACAGAAATAGGGAAGTATTGGAGTCGCTACAGTATCCGATACATTGTCCGTAACGGGCATACAGTCTCCTTCGTATGACACATCTCGTGGAGGCACGTACTTAGTTCGTGGAAATGGTCGTGGTGATATATTTCATTGTACTTGGTACGAGTATTACACGCTTCACGCCGTGTTCCGACAGGGCACAGCAGACAACAAGCTGATAAGTACCGACTTTAACATTGGCAATGGTAAAAGTTTTTGATTTTTTTTTTGAGACGTTCGGAATATTTATAGGGTAAGTATTTTAATATAAACTTATGGGGGCCTAGAAATTTTGTGTTTCACCTTCCGGTCGATACGGGATTCGAATCCCGGCAAGCACCAATAGATTTTTTTACAGTAATAAATGATGATAAAATGCGTTCCTTTGTATTTTGGAATATACGTGAAACAGTGGCTTTTGGCAGATTTCTACGTACCATTAGACATGACATGGATTTTGAAGGCTATATGAATGACGTCATATGACTGCTGTTCATCTGAATGATAGAAATAAATAATGTTTAAGAGAAAAAGTGTAATTATTGTAAAGTGTAATTATCACGATGCATACCATAATGTTATCTGCAGCCTACTTTCAGATTATTCGATGTATATATAGACATATATATATCGAGAGAAGAAAATGTATTTGCTATAATTAGCGTAAATAAAACTTTTCACTATAGCTAAAAAAATCATGCCTGCATGTCTGAAAGATTTCCACGTAGTGTGGAATGCTCATTAGGCCAATCTGGTGGACTATAATCTAACCCCATTTTCATTCTAAGAGATCACTGTCCTGTAGTGAGACAGTAGATGGGCCATGACGATGATGACATGACCGGTCTATATTCACTAATTAATTTTGAAAGGCGTCTTTAGATTTTCATTTCCTTCTATTATACTTTTTTAGTCTGAGCTTGCGGTTAAATGACAATATGCACATAATGTAATGCACTTGAATGGTGCGATGATAAATCGTAGGTAGAAGTTAAATTACTCATTCATGAACAATCACTGGGTAAATACGCGGTTGACAATTTGCACAGTCATACGATATTCAGGTGTAACACGACCTTTGTTCTAAGTGACGAATTGAGTCATATAAATTACTAGATGTAATCCGCAATTTCATATGTATTAGGTAGTATCACCTGCCCCCCTAGCCAAGTTGACTTTCTACAATCGTTAACGCTATTAGAAACTAAAAAAAGAATGTATTGGAATGACATTTCTATTCGATAAGTCACGGGTGACTTGTTGATTAGAAATGTCATTGCAATAATTTTTTTTCGTTTCTATAAGCGTTAACGATTGTAGAAAGTCAACTCGACTAGGGGAGCAGATTAGGTCAGATCAGATCTCTGAGAGATTTTTTGAAACGGAGGAACTTCAATAACTACTCCAGTTTTCTGGAGAACCTTGTCTTAGGAGTCTTTGAGAGAGGGGAGAGGGCCTAAAGCTCATTTTCCCTAGAAATTTGAAGTGCTCATGACGACATGAACCCCATATGGATGCTCATGGCTTCCGTTCATTGCATTACGGCCTCTTAAGAGATAATCACACCTAGATTGACGTGGTTTTGCCATTTTATATTGAGGTTATGGAAGATCCAGCAAAGTGCACTAGACTGAATAGAAAGGTGGGTTTCGACAACATAAGGTAGTATTTCTAAAAATAAAGTCAGAAAAGATGCATGTACACTCTTGCCTGTTCCTACTGGGATTAATAGGTGTGATAGTGTAGAAAAGTAGAGATTTACGTTACCAGCTTACTGCAGTCCACTGTCTCTCCCATAAAAGGAGGCAATTACCTTAATGCATTAAGGCATACAGGTCTTACATAAAAGTTACATACATATATGTAAATAAAACTCATACATATAAATAAAACCCATGCAAATCTATAAAATCGTTAAATTTCAAGCGTAGGTCAAATATATTTAAAAAACCTACTCGGATCCACTAATTAAGGGCTTCTGAAACCAAATCCGTCGATGTTTGTTTGTTTGTTCAAGCTTCACCCAAAAACCAGTTGGTAGATTTTGGTCAAATTATTATAATCTTACAGGTACTATTCCGACTTAAATACTGCGGCATGTTTCATCGAAATCGGTACAGTAGAATTGAAGATACAGCTTGATCCCTGTTTTAGTAGCCGCCGTTAAGGTACTGGAGGTCAAATAAAAGTGCTCTATGGCTTTTTATGTAAATCTACGATTGTGTCGGGACTTCCCATATAGCGGAAAATCGATATTCACGCGGGAGGAGCCGCGGGCAAAAGCTAGTATTATATAAAGTCATAAACCACGCTGACAAAGTCGCTAGCGTCAGTTAGTCTAAAATAAAATATTACGTTAGTTAGCAACCCATAAAAATCTCTTTTTTTATTGTTTTACATTGGTATTATAAAGAAATGACATATTTAGAGGTTGTTAATTTTTTATATCATGCCTCTGCCAAAACTTTCTGTTGTCAAATCATGTTAGTGTTGATAAACTTGTACCTACCTACAGCGCTCCAAGCGGTTACACGAAGAATTAAAAACATTCAAACTTTTTACGTTAACCCTAGTGTCTTTCAACAACAATCCTAACTAATATTATAATTGTGAGTTTTGGATGTGAGTTTTGTTTGCTTTCACACCTTAATTGCTCAACCGATCATCATGAAATTTTATACACACATTGTTAGAGATACAGAAAAGGACACCTTTATTCAGAAAGAAAATAACTGTTTGTCATTGTCATTAACGCGTGCAAAGCCGCGGGTAATAATTAGTATATCATATTTATTTATTCTTTATTTGTCCGTACACAAACACAAATTTGATACAAATTTACACATTATAGGGAATTGATCGCGATGAATTTTAATATCTTACTAGATTTAACCCGCGGCTCTGCTCGCGTGAATGTCTTTTTCGCATTTAACGGGAAATCACGAAGTAATTATAATTTACAATAAAAACCTAAGAATTATTTTTACAGTAACTCTCATACTATCATATAACGGTGACTGCTGAAATTGAGATAATGCTGTATCTTCAGTTTCACTCGACGAATTTTGATAAAACATACTGTTACTATTTAATTCGCAATAATACATTTAAGGCTACAAAATTGTGACCACAATCTACCAGTTGGTTTTTGCGTGAAGCTCCAATAAACCAACAAACAGACGAGAAGAAAATAAAAAAGATAGTTTTGATTTCAGAAGCCCTTAATTAGTCGATCTGATTTAAAGTTTCTGAAATATCTTTAATTTACAGACATTAACATTTTACAATTTTATAATAGTACTAGCTTTTGCCTGTGGCTCCGCTCGCGTAAATGTCTGTTTTTCGCTACATGGGAAATACTGACACAATAAGAGATTTATATAAAAAGTAATAGAACCACTTTTACTTGACCTCTCGTACCTTAACGGTAGCTACTAAAACGGATCAAGCTATACAGCTTCGGTCCAGTAGAATTGAAGATACCTTCAATTCTACTGGACCGATTTGGATGAAACATGCCGCAGTATTTAACTCGGAATCTTTAAGACTCTAATAGTTTAACAAAAATCTACCCGCTGGTTTTTGCCTGAAGCCCGAACAAATAAACAAACATCGATGGACTTAGTTTCAGAAGCCCTTAATTAGTCGATCTGAGTAGTTCTTAAATATCTTTGATTTTTGAAAATTTATCATTTAACAATTTTATAAAAGTATATATAGATAGACTAGCTTTTACGTGCAGTTCCGCCCGCGTGAATATCGGGTCTTCGCTACATGGGACATCATAAATTTATATAAAAAGCCTTTGAACCACTTTATTTGTGCTCTCGTACCTTAACGGCGGCTATTAAAATAGGGATCAAGCTGTATCTACAATTTTACTGGATAGATTTTGATGAAACATGCCGCAGTATTTAGGCCGCAACAGTGTCTTTAAGTCTGACCAGAATACACCTGCTGGTTTTTACGTGTAGCTCGAAGAAACAAACAAACAAACACACATCGACAGATTTAGTTTTAGAAGCCCTTAATTAGTCGATTTGAGTAGTCTTTTTAATATCTTTAATTTACAAATTTTGCCATTTAACAATTTTATAATAGATGTGATAGATGATATCTATGTTTCGATTTGGTGTACGAAAAGAGTTCAGATCTAAACTAGATGATAGATTCGTTAACCTATCTAACATTCCATTCGTTAACGCTCGGCCGTGGTTAAGGTTACTTATCCTAAAGATTAACTCGAATGTTGACTACTAACTACCGTACAACCTTCTCTAATTTAGTTAGTTAAATATGTTTTACAAATAATATGATTTGGTTTGACGAATAACAATAATTACTTTTAATATGCCTACCCTCAGTTTGAGTAACATAAATCGTTGCCTGCCCTGCCCAAGATTAAATGATAACGCACGGACAGATTAAATTGTAAACAAATATAATTCAATTTGTCTCGATCGCTAGGGCTGTGTTATCAGATTTAGTATCATACTCTGCCCTTTGTACCCATACGTAGGGCTGCGCCTATTAAATCGTGTTTTAAAATGGCGCGTGTAAAATTTCATTAAGGGGTACCGTAATTCGATATGTAGATAGGGTTGGTACGTCAAACATTTGATACTTATTACTGCACTTAGCTATAATATATAATTGAACTCAAACAATATTAACTTTTAAACAATATCTATTTATTTAAAAACTTTATATACACTGTGTAATGGCAGATTTAACGTTTAATGCATCCTTAGCAGTCAACTTTTGGGTAATTCTAAGATAATGAAGCAAATCTATTATTAATACTAGCTTTTGCCCGCGGCTCCGCCCGCGTGAATGTCGGTTTTCTGCTACAAGGGAAATTCTGAAATCCTAGATTTATACAAAAAGCATTAGAACCACTTATATTTGAGCTCTCGTACCTTAACGGCGTTTAGTAAAATAGGGATCAAAATGTATCATCAATTTTATTGGACCGATTTTGATGAAACATGACACAATATGTAAGTCGGAACAATACCTTTAAAACGGTAATAGTTTGAATAAAATCTACCTGCTGGTTTTTACGTGTAACTCGAACAAACAAACAAACAAATATCGGCGGATTTAGTTTCCGAACCTCTTAATTAGTCGATCTGAGTAGTTTATTTTTAAATATCTTTGATTTTTGAAAATTTGACGTTTAACAATTTTATAATATTATTATAATAATTATTAATATATAATCAGCAAATTGTGAAAATATAAATAAAAATAAACTAAAATGATACATAAATTATAACATAAATCTATATTACTACTATAAAATTGTAATATGTAAATTGTACTATAAAACTCTAATGTGATCTCCAAGACGATTGCCAAACGACTATGGTATATCTCCCTTCTTTTTAAAGAAGAGGCGCATGTCCAACAGTGAACTTCCACGGGCTGTTATTATACAATATGCTTACAAGTTTACAAAGACAGATAAAAATTCTCCATCCGTGCAACCCTAATAGATTAACGCAAATCGAATAAGCGTATCGGTAAATCCTCTCGGGTGGCATTGGATTACATGTGTTTCAAGCATGAGGTGTTCTCGAATTGGCGGGCCTCTGTTGAAACCGACGACCGAGGGTACTTATGATATGTTTATTGTACATACATCTTTTATCTATGTCTATGTCAATATCTGTATCTGTGTCTATGACTGTGACTGCGCCTTTGTCTGTATCTGTATCTGTGTCTGTATTTGTATCAGTGTCTATGACTGTGTCTGTGTCTGTATCTATGACTGTGACTGCGCCTTTGTCTGTATATGTATCTGTGTCTGTATTTGTATCAGTGTCTATGACTGTGTCTGTATCTATGACTGTGACTGCGCCTATGTCTGTATCTGTATCTGTGTCTGTATTTGTATCAGTGTCTATGACTGTGTCTGTGTTTGTATTTGTATTCGTATATGTGTCTATTACTGTGTCTGTATCTGTGTCTGTAATTGTATCGGTATCTGTATTTGTATCTATGTCTGTATCCGTGTCTGTTTATATCTGTATAGTATTTATATATACTATTATAAAATTTTAATACGTCGTTGTTTGTACGTTAGAGATATTTCAAAAATCTAACTCAGATCGACTAATTAAGGCTTTCTAAAATTGAAATCATTTATTTTCATCGCATTTGTTTTTTTGTTTGTTCGAACTTCATGCAAAAACCAGCCGATAGATTTTGTTCATACTACTGCATTCTTAAAAGTACTCTTCTAAATTAAACACTGCAGTATGTTTTATCAAAATTGGTGTAGTAGAACTGAAGATACACCCTGATCTCCGTTTCAACAGCCGCCGTTATGGTACGAGAGCTCAAGTAAAAATTGTATTGTACTATGTAAATCTATAAATATTTCAGGACTTTTCATTTAGTGCGAAAGCCGACATTTATGTGGGCGGAGCCGCGGATAAAACTTAGTTCTATAAAATTTTTATTAATTAATTAAATAATGTATGCTTGCGGTATAAATCGACACCTTTAATTTTTATTTTTCGAAAATTGTTAAATGTCAAATTTTGTAAACCAAAGATATTTAAAAAAGAAAGAACTACTCAGATCGACTAATTAAGGACTTCTAAAATCAAATCCATCGAGGTTCGATTTTTTTTTGTTTACTTCTTCGAACTTCACGCAAAAACCAGCGGGTAGATAAATAAGTCTAACTATTACAGTCTTAAAGATACTATTCGACTTAAATACTGCCGTACATGTCATCGAAATTGGTCCAGTAGAAATGAAGATACAGCTTGATGCCTGTTTCAAGAGTCGCCGTTAAGGTACGAAAGGTTATGTAAAAGTGGTTCTAAAATTTTTATATAAATCTATGATTATTTCGAGATTTCCCATGTAGCGGAAAACCGACATCCACGCGGGCGGAGCCACGGGCAAAAGTTAGTTTTATTGTGTTAATTTTTTTAGTTAACAAGAACTGTATAACTAAATATGCGAAAAAAATGAGTTATGATGTTATTGCATGGAGGTGTCGAAATAGGTAAAGTAAAATCATAATATTTTTTTATATTATGGTGTAGCCAATGAGCAGGCAACACTGATAGGACAGCATTCAGAATAAGGACTGTCTTTATTCTGAGGGTCAGCCTTACCAAGCATAGACATGTATCGCTCATCCAATAGAACAATGACGTAATTACATTTTTGCAATTTATCAGAAGAAGCGTTTCAGTTTAAAATTGGATTATACCCATTTTGTAAATCATATCAATTATCATGACTTTTTATAATTTATTTATAGATTATTATTAATAATTCGAGCATTCTCGAAAAAAAAATCCATATTAAACAACAAATCATCCAAATTAAACACATAATAAAATTTTAACTTTTTTGCAATTACATCATTATTCTATTGGATGAGCAGTATAGAAAATTAGAATCGGGTTGATACCTGCTGGTGTCATTCATGTGGCTCCTGAGAACCACACACATGTTGTTATGCCTCTACTATCTGTAATTGCGCCATCTGTCAAGAATGCATGGTATTTTGTAACGTAGCAGGTTGCTACGGGTATTGTAAATATATTAATCTAGTAGTCTGTAAATTATCTTTTTCTTTTTGAAAAACTCATAATTATACAGCATAGAACGGGGAAAGACGAGTCAGAGAGTATGAATATCTCTCTCATCCGCGTCGTTGGAGTTGGGCAGGGACGAGTAGCGGTAAGACGGTAAGTAAACATGGGTGACCAATGATGTGACCTTTACATAAAAAAAAAATCTCTATCAACATTAAAAAAAAAACTAAAAGAAGCGTTCCAATGAGTCTTGTCAGTATTTCTTTGTTCATGACCAATGAATTGTCTCTGCTCAGAGAATAATAGAAAGGTCGTGCCGTACATTCCAAAAATTCAATTTATAAAATTAGACCATCAATTCGTGATTACTTGTCAAAGGCGTAACGATGGATTCTGTCCAATCAGCGGCCCGTGACGTCGAGCCATGAGATTCTTTTTCGTATAAAATTCGAATATCGAACGCGACCCGTCACGACGGCCGTTTCACACGGGTCAAACGTCACGGGGTCACTATCACGTTCCGACATCATAAAATACTAACTGATATTATAAATGCGAATGTGAGTTTGTGTGTTCGTTATGCTTTCGTACCTTAATTACAACCGATCATCATGAAATTTTGTACACACATTGTTAGGGCTACAGAAAAGGATTTAGGGTAACTTTTATCCCGGGAAAAAAAACTATTCCCGAGGGATAGATTAAAATTTTATTTTCAACGGACCCTGACATGTATTTAAGGACATCAAGGTGAGGGAAGACGCGGGTAAAAGCTAGCACTCAATAAAGTGCTGAATTTGATTATGAGTTCTTATTATCACTAGACCACCAATATACTTAGGTCACGGGTTCGATGCCGGTCTCCTAACTCTGGGTTATTTCAAACTTATGTACGGTTTACATTGTAAACACCAATGTACTGAACGGGGAAGGAAACTCATGAGGAAGCCTGCATGCCCGCACGGGTGTGTAAAGTCTACCAACCTGCACTAGGCTAGGGTAGTAGACTATGGCCTAATATCCCTTCTAAATGGTAGATCCGTGCCTCTGTATTGGGGACTACCATGTCTGAGAATAAACGTGGTCACACAATGGACTTACATTCAACCATTTAATTATAATGTAATGTATTATAACTAGGTCAGGGAGTACTTAGTCGTTAGGCTGCCCGGCAAATAGACTTAAGTATACGGGTAAGCGACCCCGGCCCCCTGAGCTACTACTGTCTCTTCCTATTCCTTCCGAGATACTAGTATCCTATATCCTATATAAGTCCTTCACTTAAATTTCATATTCCTTTCTCAATACTCCTTTCCCATCTCATCCTCTTTCCTTTCCTCTCCATTACGCCGTGGAAATGCAATGAGGAACTTTAATATTATTGAACCTTATAAAATGGCGGCGTCGTGGTTCGCTACCAAACACGTCTCATTGCCCGTGGAGGCCAAATGCGGGCTACGGATAGCCATTTTGCTATATTAAACGATCGTAGCAGGTGGAACGAAGTGGTGTCTGCCTGCCGCAATGGGATAGAGGGTTGACTGTATGTATGTATGTACTATGATCTCTGCCTACCCTTATGGGATATCGACGTGAGTGTATGTATATATGTATGTATGTATTACGACTTTATCAGATGTAGTTTATTTTCAATCGATTGACGGTATTGTTTGTGTAAATAGCATCTTAAAATGCTCTAAGTACTTTCTTATTTAACTAGGTTTCAACCGCGGCTCCGCCCACGTGAATATCAGTTTTAGCACTAAATCCTGAAATAATTATAGATCTACAAAAATAGTCGGTGGATCATTTTTATTTTACTTGAGCTCTCGTACCATGATCGCGACTACTGAAAAGGAGACGGAGTGTATCTACAGTTTTACTTGACCAAGTTTGATGAAACATGCTGCAGTATTTAAATTGGAATAGTACTTTTAAGATTACAGTAGTGTAATCAATATTTACCTGCCGGATTTTGCGTAAAGGTCGAACGAACAAACAAATTAAAAGGAGTTTTTTTCGGTTTTAGAAGCCTTAATTAATCGGACTGAGTTAGATTTTATAAAATATTTATTTATTTATTTACACTTCATACATAAAACATGTACAGGCGGACTTAGTGCCTTAGGCATTTTCTACCAGTTAACCTTAGGGTAGTAAAAAAGTAACAAAAAAGTAGATGCATTCACAGACTAAAAGAAATTGTGAGATGAAATATGTATAGCTAGCCTTTATCCGCGGCTTCGCAGAGACGGTTGAAAATATATATTTTTTATCTCTCGGGACAGTTCTTTTTTTTTCAGCATAGAAGGTACCCTTAGTACATCTAAATATGTATGTTTTTCTTTGTATCCCTGACAATGCGTTTACAAAATTTGACGATGATCGGTCAAGTAGTTAAGGCGTGAAAGGGTAACAGATAAACAAACTCACGTTCATATTTATAATATTAGTTACGATAGTTATGATGTACAGACAATCACGTTTTGCAATTTTATAATAATAGGTACAGATTTCACTACCAGTATACGTCAAAATAACATAATAAGAATAATAAAATTAATGACAGTCTAAATACGAATATCAATATCAAAATCGAAACGCAACATGTATCTGGTAACACCGAGCGGGTTCGAATAAAAAAAATATTCATAGCAGCGGGATATCAGCTCTGAGGGATGCCTCACAACAATCTAAACATAATGAGCCGTAATAGCCGATGATAGGAAATAAAAAATATGTAAGTTTAAAACATGGCGGAATAAATTCGGCGCTTGAGACTGTTTATTTTTTTTCTTACGGTGTGTGTTGAAGGATTGTGACACAGAGTAGGTATGTAAGCAGTAGTGTAATCGAATGTGGTTTTGTAAAAAGGATCCATATCGAGTTAGTTTTGAGTTATATAAATTTACATCGTAAATTCTATATTATTGGTAGTGCAGTATATATTGGTTTTATTTTAAGGAGCACAAGACGGGAAAGAGACACGGATGAAGTTCTATTAAGAAATTTCGGAGCCCCTCATGCTGTTGTGGAAGGCCACCGCGGGGGTTTTAGTGAGGTATAGTCCCACATACGAAGATTCCCAGAAGAAGATTCCCAGTCGTCTGTGAGGGAACATTGGGATCTTCCCTCACAGACGACTGGGACTACGACTACGACTCTTAAAAATTTTTCCCTGCGTCACAAAAAAGAAGTGTAGGTACATTTGTTATTAATTTAGTTCAGATTCTTGTTTTCAGAACCACTTAAATTCATTAATAATTAGGTGTTTGCGAGTATATTGTACGTACATTATACGACTCGCGATCGAAAATGTCGTGGGTTCGATCCCGGTTCCGTACGTTAGGTTATTTCAAACTCATGTACGGTCTACATTGTAGACACCAATATATACAACGGAGAAGGAAATCTTCATGATGAAACCTGCATGTCTGTCTGGGTGTGTGAAGTCTACCAACCCGCACTAGGTCAGCGTGCTAGACTTTGGCTTAAGCCCCCTCCTGATTAGGGTCGGTGTTCCTGTAGTGCGAACGAATATGAACTGAGAATGATTATAGTGTGGTGATTTCTGTGTTATTCATACAAACGAATTTACGCAACTGTATCTAGTTATTCTGTGTCATTGTAAAAAAAAATGGCGTCTATCAAAACACTGAGATTAAACGTGAGAAAAGAAACAACCAGTTCTATAACTAAAGTACGCAATACTTGTAAGTACTTGTTTGATTTCATTTAGCTACGTAACTTTATAAAATTAATGACTACAAATGATTCACAATGTAAATGTGTCGATTAAATATTGTATGATTAAAGATTTCGCGAAAATAAAAAGTGGATTAAAAAAAATGTTAATTCAACTAATTTCGAATTCGCATTCCGTTTATCGTAAACGCGCAGTTTGCCAGCGGGCGTCGAATTTATTTGAACGTTTCAAATGATTTCGAATTAAGAACGTATCAATTTATAAATTTGGAACTTTTAGCTTTTGATTGCCAGTTACAAATGTTAAGAGAATGTTATGTTTTGTTTTTGTTAAGAGAATTTCGATGATGCTAGTACAATACCACGACTTCGCTTGAATTTAACATAAAATATTGAAGAAAGTAAATATTCATCAGTATCTTTATATTAATTAATAATCATAATAATAAAGTATTGTAGTATAATTGCATAATAATAATGTTACTCCATCCTTTTCTGTGGATGCTGTGACAGTCAGCTAAAGCATGCTACAGGATGATGGGCAGCTGCGTTATCTTGCGATTCAACCAGCATCTACTACCTCCAAGTATTCTGCCATTTCTGTGTGTGTGTGTGCGTGCGTGTGTGCGTGCGTGCGTGCGTGGGTGCGTGCGTAGGTGCGTGCGTGTGTGCGTGCGTGCGTGCGTGGGTGCGTGCGTAGGTGCGTGCGTGTGTACGTGCGTGCGTGCGTAGGTGCGTGCGTGTGTGCGTGCGTGCGTGCGTGGGTGCGTGCGTAGGTGCGTGCGTGTGTGCGTGCGTGCGTGCGTGTATGTGTATAAATATATAAAAAACCTTTTTAATTTTAGTTAAGATAATTGTATAATACAGTAAAAATTTAAATAATACAGTAAATTGACATTCAATGATTAAAAATTTGTGGATAACAAATGGAATTACAGAATGAATTACACAAAACTATTATGGAATTAATATAATAATTAATATACAATAATTATTACATAATTTATTAGCAAAATTAAAGGGTAAACGATTTAATAACATTAAAATCGGTTAGATTACAGTTTGTTGAACAAACAAATTCATAGAGCGCAAATTTATTAAAGATTTCAATCAAACGCTTTGCAACGAAAAACCCTTTCTTTGATTATGTACTACTCGCAATATGTAAATTTTTGCCGAATTCGTTTGTTTCGAGAAATCATTCGACCATTAACGACCATTAAATTATTCGAAATAAAACAAGTTGTTGACATTATTATACACTACCGTTTCATAATTCTATATTCGAATTTGATTTTTTTATTATTAAAATTGATGCATTTGAATCTAGAACAGTTGAATTAGTTCTCAGGGGAGCCACTAATATAAATAGCGCTGTTAGTCGGTGCTGAACGAGTTTCAACGTCGAATATTTGGCGACGGATATGACAGCTCGAATGTAGTTTACTAGACGTCAAAAACTAGTGTAAGAGGCCTTCCTTTTTTTTATTCTTACCAGAAGCATGATGTTTGGCGTGCTGACTATGGGATTTTTAATCTTTGCTTTGTTGGAAGGTGAACGATGCTGTTTGATACAGTATACGAGTATATCACCATACATTATGACTTTTCGGAATGCTTCCAGTTAATTAACATAGTTATCGCGTTGGAATCAACAGCTATGGTTCGATGTGTGGCCAGGAGTGGCAGTATTGGGAAAGGGAAGATTTTCCAACCAGGCAGGTGTCAGATTCGACGGCTGATTTGTTTAGTGGCAGTGAACATGCTTTCTGTACCAATTGGTCCCAGATTCGTATCCTGGTAGGGACAAACTTTGTGTAATGAGCAGAAATGTATGTATTAGCATTTATCTATATAAGTAAGTTTATCGTTGTCTAGTACCCAAGATACAGGGAATCCTAATTTGGGGCTAGATCAATGTATGTGAAAAAAATATGTAGATAATATTATATTATTGTATATTACTAGCTTTGCCCGCGGCTCGGCCCGCGTGAATATCGGTTTCCTACTATACGGATAATCCCGAAAAAATATTTATATAATAAGCCACAGAACCACTTTTACACTTGAGCATACTTACTGGACCGATTTTGATGCAATATGCCGCAGTATTGAATTTGGAATAACCTTTAAGACTGTAATAGTTTGACAAAAATCTACCCGCTGATTTTTGTATGAAGCTCGAACAAACAAACAAACAAACATCGACAGATTTGATTTCAGAAGCCCTTAATTAGTCTATCTGAATAGTTTTTTTATTTATTTCTGATTTACAGAATTTGACATTTAGCAATTTTATAATAGTATAGATAGATAGACAGGTATATGGTGGAGCCTACATCAGCTCCTACGATTGACGTCGGAACTTCGTATATATGCTATGCTGTTAAGAATTTTCTTCACTTTACCAATTCAGCATTCTGTGACAGGACAAAACATCGAACAAAGGAGTCAATCTTCAGGGAGTTAAAAGTAAAGATGTGATTTTCTTCATAGAGATTTTAAATTCTTCAGGCGCAGAGGAGAAATTGTGACAGCTTAGAAAGGCGAATCTTTATTATCATCGAGGGAAAGAGAGACAGAGGACTTTCGATACGTCGGATGCATATTATGAATCCTATCCACTCAAAGATTGTCTGAAAGAGATCGCATATTGCGAT
>WUAW01007572.1:22460-42558 GCA_017165845.1 Thaumetopoea pityocampa | reverse complement strand
TATATATATATATATATATATATATATATATATATATATATATATATATATATATATATATAATGATAAAATTTAATATTTTATTACTTGTACGTCTCGATCGTTTTGCATCAACCGTGTTCGTGAACAAACTAAATGGACTAAGTCAGACTAAATTTGCTCACGACAACTGGCGCAAACCAATCGGAATGTAGTATAAATTATTGCAATTAATCCTGATAAGTCCCGCGAAGTAATTTATAAATATCGTACAAAAAAGTAACGATTTGTATTTTTTTTTAAATTCATATCGCATCCGGTACTCATTATGCCTAGTGTAATTCGTATAGAATCTTTATAATTAATTGTACATACGTATATGGTTTTGTGCGAGTGTCATGCGTTTGACGTTTTCATTTTTTTTATCGTAACACTAAAGTCCATTTCTATTGTAAGTGTATATATAGTATGTATTTAATAAAAATATTTCTATTTTTTTTTTAGATTATCCAAAATTTTTAATGACTTGAGATTTTCGACTTTTTACACTATATCAATGTTTAATATAGTTGTGAAGCGTTGTGATAGTCTCTATGTCAGACATTATAGGGGATATTTTTTTATTTGTGCACTAATATTTTTTTAATACACATTGTTGAAAATTGGCTGATACATTCTTGGGTTTAAACCTATTAAAACTAATAACATATCTGCATTGGGATCGCAACAATAGCATTTTGGGTCACTTAGAATCAGATGCAACTTCATCCCCCTTTTAAAAATAATTTTTATCTTATATGATTTTATCATAAATAAAATCGCTATTACGAAGTGGTATAATAAAAGTTGTTATTATAAACAATAAATTTACTGCATACTTTAAATATAATTGAACTTATATCATTTCAAGGAACGTCCTAACAGATATGACTTACCTTAAAACCATGCAATAAGCTTAAAACTACCCGCCATTTCGAATTCTGCAAAAATAATGCCTTTACTATCAAATCAAAGACCACGTTAAGAACTGTTCAACACATTAAAACTATGTGCATTAGTAAAAAATATCCTATTTATAAAAAGTAAAAACTCGAGGGGCAAATTTAAATATTAAATTATTGTAATGTGTATGGACCCTAATATTGGAAATTTTCATTCCATATATGACGCGTCTACAATGCTATGCATATTATTAATGTTTAATTGGTTTTATCGCCCCTGTCTACTGACTGAGAGATATAAGAGGGTGAAATAATTCTAACTGACAGGTATGTGTACAAATTGTAGACTATAGTTTCCACTATTCTATTCATTATATTGTATATTAGATAGTATTCCGAACAAATTTTTATGTCATATCTTAGGTGCTGTTTATTAGGAAAAATATATTCGTGTGAATCATCATCTTAAAATTGTGACTAAACATTATATACTAAAAAAAGGTTTCTTCTTTTCCTTATACATTGCTCAAAAATATTAATTTATTATATTATTTTTAATGTTTACAATGTACTGTAATGTTCTTTGAATTTTAAACACTCTTTAATTTCTTATTAGAACCTGTTAATGGTACTGTTGCTCAGATTTTTAATTATAAAAATGGTCATGAGTTCAAACACGAGCTAAAAAAATATTATTAACAAGCCGTGCGCCCGTTAGCGTTTCCTATCTGCTTTAACTCCTTAGAAGTAAAATTTTTGAAAATCTTAGTGTCCACCCACAGTAGGGCCATTTTAATGAGCCAAATTTGATATCTTTCAATTTATTACGTTCAGAAAAGTTTATTAGTTAAATAATAATATTGTGTCCTTTTTCATTACATATTAAAATAAAATAAATATTTAGTAGAAAGTTGTTCAATTGTCCCGTTCTAACTTTGAAAAAAAAAATATAATATTTTGGTGGCCACCGTTGCAAGGTTATTTTGATGAAGTACCAAATGCCGCACTATACATAAAAAAATGTAAGCGTCGTGAAAACACGGATGCCGTTGTGCTGTGTGTACTGACCTTTACAATAAAATACAAGGCCAAGTGAAGGTAGAAGGACAATTTGCCGCTGGTTCATATAAGGAACTGCGTTACAAACTTTCATGCTGCATTGTCTATCGGTCAGTGCGTGTTCAAATTATATTAAGTTGTAGCCACATTGAAAGGTGATTCATCATTTTTATTACCCAACTATGTCAGGAGGGTTAAGTTTTTCGAATGTATGTATGTATATTCTTTTGGCACGCTCTGTAGCCTAAACGGTTTGATTGATTTTAGCTTGAGAGGTGTCTTTAGATTCGTGTTAACTGTTCGAGTGACAATGGCTATATCAAAATTTAAAAAAAATACACTTTTCACGTAGTCGGTTTTTGTTTTTATTTTTTTGTTTTTTTCAATAACGTTTTTATTTGCTTTTGAATATTAGTAAAACCTACATGGTATTTTTGAGCAGTGTATTTTGGCTCCTATAAACATACTTTATAAAAATATTTTTTCTTTAAATCCGCGCAAATAGTACTTTATATCTGCTCGCATTATTTGTTTTAAACATAGGCAATATGATTATGTGCAACTTTTATACGATATAGGAAATGCAATACATTCTAAGTGTAGTTAGATATTTAATTTTAATACTTTATATTAGAGATTTTTTTTAATTTTACTTTTCTAATCGCGTTAATAATTGACGTGATATTTTCCGGTTAGTTTATATGTCGGTTCAGTCCACTGGGGAGATTCAAGATGCTGTTTTATCTCTTATTATTTAACTCTGAAACGATGTATCAGGCCGAAAGAAGACGCTACTATCTGATAATGATTCTACACCATTTCAATTGAAATTAATCATATCAACCGTAATTAACTGTAATGACTAATAACCATCAGTAATATTGATAACCATCCGTAATTACTGATAACCGTTTGTCATTACAGTTGATTATAGCTGATACTATACGTACTAGTTGCTACATTTAGTTACTATACTTGATTCATCAATATGTAATATATTAAAAATATTGATTTCCAGCGATTACGATTTTAATAGTATAAAAAATGACCATTGAGATCATAGTGCGCAGAGTTATTTTGTGTACGTATTTTTTTTATAATTATTTAACTAATATTATGTATTATTAAGTACATTGGTCTAGTGGTGCTAGACACGACTCGCAATTGAAAGGTCATAGGTTCGATTCCGGTCCTATACTACTGGGTTATTTCAAACTCATCTACGGTCTACATTGTAGACACCAAGTTACTCAACGGAGAAGGAAAACATCGTGAGGAAACCTGCATGTCCGCATGGGTGTGTGAAGTTTACCAGCCTGCATTAGGTCAGAGTGGTAGCTTACGGCTTAATGCCTTCCTCTAATCTCTGATTAGGGGAGGTCGGTACTCCTGTAGCGGAGATGAATGTGGACCTTCCGGTCATTATCATCATCCCCATATTGATAAATATAATATTGGGAATCACATCTTTTTTTTCATGCGTGCAATATTGTTGCTATGTTGTTTAAGAATATCTACAAATGTCCAGTCACAGTAGTACATCGCTTCAGAAATTATATAAAATCACATGTAGTAATAACATGAAGCTGTATTTATATTTTAAGTTTACGCGGCGTAGATTTGCATTTCAATCAAGCGAAGATGTATTTTTATTTCACAGCCGTCCATTTTTTTTTTAACTTCCCACTATATTCGTCTTTGGTTAACTCAAAGGTAGATTTAACAGTGTCTTCTAAACTCGTGGGCATTGTTTCAAGATACATTCATTTCAATCTATGTTTCTTACGCATTTCGATGTTCGCCTCTTTGTTCATTAGAATAGTTCTGAAGCCATTCAGAACTATTCTAATGATCGGATTATAGCCAATAATCCGATCTTGAAATTAAAAGATGCAAACATCGAATACTGTACTGTATTACAGTGATTAAGCTGAATTATTTGTATTTGGAAATATACCCTCATTTTCGTTTACACATTGTGCATTAAATGTATTTGTTACGCTTCTCCAAATAATCACGTTTTCAATAACATACTATGGTGTTTTATTTATCCCACTTTGCAAAAAAACCTGATTTTAAAAAAAGAGGCCACAAGGGCTTTAAAAATTACTTCAAATCTTGGATTCTTACAGAAAAATAATTTTACGTAGTATTAAATTTATATCGCTTTCTATAATAGGAGTATTAAAGGTAATAGAACGCACACACTTTTACAGTATTTGTTCCACTTGGACACAATATATGAATGAGTAAATTAATACACTGTAAATTAATATTAATATTTACATTAATATTAATGGTTTTTTAAAGTTTCGCATTTTAAACTTTTATTGCCTCTATATTTGGATTGGATTACACCGATTGTAGTAGCGAGCAGACTGATTTGAGAAAATTAGGACAATCTGCTCGCTGCCATTGCTGGTGCAAACTAATTAACACGTAGGGGTAATAAAATATTAAAAATTTATCGCGACAAGTACTGGGAAGTAATCTCTAAAATTGTATACATTTGGGCGTAAGCCTCATTTAATTATTTTTCTGTAAGTTACGTCTTATAATTTTTGTCACGTTGCAATATTCGAATTATCTTCGTAGAATAATTTCACTACAACAAAAAATAATTATCACTTTATTAGCTATAGTTCTAAAATATGTAAGGGGTCATTGCTGATTTTTTTTTATATTTATTATTTACATGTATTTGATATGACTTGCGATCAAGAGTTCAATCCTGGTCTCGCACCACTGGGTTATTTCAAGGTCATGTACGATGTGCATAGTACTGAGAAGGAAACCCGCACACAAGGAAACTTATTACAACAGCCCTCTTTATTAAGGGAAGTCACTACCCCTATGGTGAGGGCGAATACGGCTGGAAACGATAACTATGATGTATTTAGTCATATCAATATTTACACATAATTATATAATACGTAATTAAATTATTATATATTCATAATTATATATTTTCATGTAAATAATATAATAAATCAATAATATATATAGCATAAATGTGAAATAAAACTGATTTTTCACTTTTGTAGCTCGTTTCACGAGTTTACTCGTATATGTGAGTGTACCTAATTACATGGTGAGTATTCTCCCACCAGCCTTTCAGTGTTGGGTGAGTCGACTGGCCGTCAGAAACCACGCATATTTTCCTCCCTGGACATACAAAGGAGGTAGGGAGCGCGGTGATAGAATGAAATTAATAGTTTTTTTTTTTGTTTTGACTTTGTAAAATTTCATAATTCGGAGCACGATACGATTACATTTTGTCTGGTGGTTAAATGATGAATTTTATGTAATTTTACATCAGTTGATTAATATTGCATTCAATTGATATACATATATATAGTTAAATGCTTTTGTGAATTTAATTTACAAAAAATATCTTCATTGCTTACTTTTGTTGCAAAAATATTCTTGTTCAATCTTGGCATATCAAAACAGTTATTCTGATAATTTTAATGATTAATTTGCTAATATTTGCTTCTATTATTGCTTCTATATTTCATTTGCCACCGATGACATGAATCGTTCTCTGAAAGGTAAACGAATTGAAGTGTGTGTAGTTTAAAAACGTAGTCCAACCAATTTATACCATTTAATTTTTTTTTATACATATCGTGCACTAATAATAAAAAAGACGCATTGTAGTTTGAAGGGGAATTATCTAAATCACTGATACCCATAGGGGTCTATATCGACCCCCAGGGGTCAACGATGACCTGCGAGGGGTCCACACCAACTGTCAAAAACACATTTGAATTAATAAATTTACAATAATATTATATTAACTACGCTCTGGGGGTCTACGCAAAAATGAAAAACATTACGAGTGGTCTACAAGACAAAAAAATTTGAAGACCTCTTAACTAAATGATAATGAACATCTTATTCTTTTTTTCAAAGTTACGACGCACGATGAATGTAGTACATATGAGTAGAGGATATCAAAAAAAAGTGTCAAGACACATGGAATCTAAATTCATTTTTAATGATTTTCATTGTTGCATAATGCGACATTACCGCCAAATAACACGGCAACATGTGTTGATCTTCCTCTACCTATCATCAAGCTCCGCAATTTCGAAAATATAAGAAAATGGCGGCAGGTGACTGTGCCACCCTTCTAACCCCTTTTAAAGAAAAATATATCTGCAATATATAACTTTTAAATTTTCTGGATGTGTCATATATATGCTTAAAATTTTATAATTATTAAATATTTTATAGTATGATTATATTCATTTTGTATTATTTATATATTTTTTTTAATAATGTAATAAATTGGATGGATTACTAACTCTTCGTGAATAACATTTAACAATATTTTTGGGTGTTTTGTATCTCGACTTTTTTTTCGAATTTTGGCATTTTGGAATATTTAACCCATTCTGTGATGCGTTTTTAGAAGGCAACTACTTAAAAACTGAGGAAATATTTGATACTCTTGATTTCCATGTTTCAAGTTTATTTATTTTACTCGACTGCCCAAAAAGGGGAGTATATTATTTTCAAAGTTATTTGTTTGGATTGGTATATTGTGTGTGAGTTTCTTTATTCCATAATAATTTTTGAACGCATGTACCGATTTTGATGTGTGTGGTATATATGATTCGATCCTTATCAATATAATGTCGCTCGGGATAACTCCTAAGTGACATATTCTCTCTAGTCCAAGAGTATAGGCTCTTCTATAGTCCAAGAGTAGGTATATCTGAAAACAGAAAACTTTTTTTAAATTACGACTGCTATCTGCTATTAAATAAGCTTTTTAATACCATGAAATTTATATATATATATATATATATATATATATATATATCGAAGTCTATTAAAATTGTGATTTATAAATACAAATGTAATAAAATACTGTTTATAAAGTCAATGATAATGAACTGTGGTATAATAGCTACGAAACTTGCTTTCTATATTTAATATGAAAAGCAAGTTTCCTAGGTTGTATACCACAGTTCATTAATATTAACTTTTGTTACATTTGTATTTATTAAACACAGTTTTGACATACTCGTCAAATTAATTTAGAGCAAAAAAATATGTACTCATTGTTGAAACACAAATAAAAATTAATTTTCTAATTTAAGTCTTGGTTTGTGGGTCTTGGTAGTTAGACATCACAAATGTATTTATTGTTTAGACAAAAATATATTAGATGTGTTTCAAGCTTTACAAATAAATTCTCGGCCCCGTGTGTTTCATTTTTACTATTAATGCAGTATATGTGAAGATATTTCAGTATACAAGGTAAGTGTAAGTACCTGTGTGAACTGAGAGCCGTAATAGACAACGCTTTTGGTATCGTCGAACATAATTTAGCCGAATCTCGTTTTCTTTGTACAGCGACTGAGCTGATTGATCTGAACTAAACTGTTTTATAGTTAACACAACTCTCTCCTCTGTCTCAATACGGAAACAAATACAGCAACCAAAGGCAAAGTTGCCTACAACCCATGTAGTCCATCCATGTAGTCGCAAATCTATCGTTCGCCGATGCTAAAATTGTTATTGTCTGCTATGGCTTTAAGCTACCAACTCGCGGTGCGGCCGGGTTGCTGAACACATACTTATCCGCTGGCTACATCTCGATATGTGCATGTGTTTCCTGAAATAGTCACTTCGCCAGAGTCACTTGTAGCCGCCGCGACTTGGTCGCTTAACCGGAACGTTATCTAAGGAAACCATTGGAAAGTGTAGAAGCATGCTAATAATTTAATGTGTCGGTGTTTGCTGCTAGCTTGATATTAATGCTTTAATATTAGATGAAAACCCCTCATTCCATATTGCACTATCTATACATTTTTTTGTAACGTGCTAAGTAAAAACTGATATTACATAATTACGCAATTACTAAAATAATTATAATAATTAATAAAAATAATTATACGTTGGTGGACAAGTGCTTTTTCCTTATTTTTTCTTGTATTAACATGGTCACAATTAATATTTATTATTTACAATTAATATTTTTGTTATTATATTCTATTGAAACATTGAAACAGCGAAGTACATAAAGATATTTTTGATAAATAAATGGGCGTGTGAAGCACTTACTCCTCCATAATATTTGTAACTAAAATTCATTTCAAAATATTAAATAATCATAAAAATTATTTTCAAAGATTCTAATAAATTTAAAAACACAACAAGAGTATCTCATCTTGGACTTGTGACCTATTTACATTTTTAATAACCATTAGTTAACTAAGTTAATGAAGTAACTTCATTATGAAAAATAATAATATAACGTACCATAAAAATATAACATCAAATAACGTATAAATAAACTAATAACATAACGTAATGTAATATAACGTAAGTTATGAATATTATAGTAATAATTTAAAAAATAATTTTAATATCAAATTACTGAATTATGTACACATAACGCGTTACAAAATGTAAATGTACACAGCACGTTACTTAATATAAATGTACATATGTACGTATTCTGTCGGTAGTACATACACCCCTAGTGTTTAGTGTTAGTTTTTATTTTTTTCTGTTTTTAGGCCATTGGACGGTCCCACACCGAAGCATGCTGTAGGAGTTAGTCCACAAACCATGCTTGGGTAATTATATGAGATCATTTTATACCATTCGTGTCCTGACGAAAATAAATATATTGTTGTCTTGTGTCTGTGTCTCGGTGCCTGTAGTTTTTACTTCGTAAAATTAAATTCGGTGTACTGTGAATTGGTAAATTGTTGTGTCTATATTATTTTGCTTTCCACTGTTCTGTGAATGTATTAGCCATGTAGCCGTAGCGCTAGTTACGAGTATTTTACCCTATTTACGCCGCTAGCAAACTCGATTGTTGAAGTATTTTTTAAATTTTATATTACAATAAAAATGATTGTGAATCATAAAAATGATTTCGGGTTTTGTGCAAGTGATGATTTTCCATTTTTTTTTTGTAATTATAATAATTCAAAAATATTATTTACGAAAAAACCTAATGAAATATATATACTATAGAACGATAATTTAAAAATTACTCTCATTACAAATTATCAGTTTTTATTTGTATAGAGTATTATGTATTACCGTAATTATTATTTATTACGTCTTACAATGAAAAATTATTATGTTCGCTATTTATATAATTAAATTCAATGCTATAATATATAATAATATGATTTTAACAATCGAGTTATTCCGCTTCCATTCGATCCAATAATAAAATAAACATACGATTATTTCGTATAATTTTTATTATAATTTATTCGACTAACATTTTCGATTTTCCAACACTAACTCAAACTTTTTATATTCATTTTTATGTACGAAAATAATCGTCTTAAATATTTGCATGAATTAAAAACTGTTTTAATTTAGTTATTTTGACACATGACTGAATGTGTGAATCAATCATGTGAGACTACAGCGACATCTGCCTACGCACATAGTATTACTACTTACTGCACAGATGACGTTTCTTACAATCGAATACAAATATTAATGGACTAGCTTTTGCCCACGGCTTTGCCCGCGTGAATGTCGATTTTCTACATACATACATACACTCACGCCGATATCCCATAAGGGTAGGGAGAGACCACAGTACATACTACATACATACATACAGTCACGCCTCTTTCCCATTGGGGTAAGCAGAGACCACTTCTTTCCACCTGCTGCGATTGTTTAATGAGCAAAGTGGCTATCCGCAGGCCACAGTTCGCCCCCGTAGGCAACGAGACGTGTCGATTTTCTCTACATGGGAAATCCCTAATTCAATAATAATGATAGATTTATATAAAAAGATTAAGAAACATTTTTCTTCAGCTCTCGTACCTTATCGGCGGCTACTAAAACAGGGATCAAGCTGTATTTTCAATTCTATTAAACGGATTTTGATAAAACATGCCGCATTATTTAAGTTGGAATAGTACCTTTAAGATTGTAATAATTTGAGTAAAATCTACACGCCGGTGTTTGCGTGAAGCTCGAACAAACAAACAAACATTGACGGATTCGGTTTCAGAAGCCTTTAAATAATCTATCTGGGTAGTTTGTTTTTAAATATCTTTGATTTTTGAAAATTTAACATTTAACAATTTTATAATAGTATAGGTAATAAGTGCAGTGACTAGTCTATAATTTCATTCGCGTGGAAAAAACTATTTATTTTATATGAATCCATTTGAGATGTTTATATGAAACAAAATCTAATGAAATATGAAATACGTAAATATTATGTCAATAGATTCAGTTTACCCGTTGAATCCATTTTGAAGGACAATTAATACTAAACTTGTCATAACATTCATGTTAAATACCAAATAGAAATGAACCAGTATTACGTAATAAATAGAGTGATCGTCTCCTCCGGTGACAAGTGAGGGCTGACTCTGTCCCCTCTTAAAAAGTTATCATTGCCATCCAGCAAGAAAACGCAGCCAAACGTCTTGCCATCATTCCGTACGGGCCAGATTCGTTCGATTATTTTTTATTTCTAAGCACAGCACACGAAAAAAGATCAAAGCACATATACTGCAATATGCATCATAGGTATGTATTTGTAATGACAGGGTCTTGTAATTGTACCTCTTTGTTACGCTCTTTGGCGGAACTTTCAAATCCTCATTATTTATTTATTAATAAAAAAAAACTACACGAGTTACTACTAGCTTAAAGGTGTAACATGATCTCGTTCGGATTTTACACCAGTAAAATAAAAGGTTTTACAAACATTAACCAACAATAACAACAACAAAAATAAAAAGAAAAATCAAATTTATCATACACACAATATGAAGGTACACAAATTATTATGAAATAATTACATACTAGCTTTTGCCCGCGGCTCCGACCCCGTGAATTTCGATTTTTCGTTACATGCGAAATCCCGAAACAGTCACAGATAAAAAGCCTTAGAACCACTTTCGGCTACTAAAACAGGGATCATGCTGTATCTACAATTCTGCTGGATCGATTTTGATGAAACATGCCGAAGTATTTAAAACGAAATAATACCTTTAAGACTGTAATAGTTTGATCAAAATCTACCCGCTGGTTTTTTGTGTGAAGCTCGAACAAGCAAACAAACTTCGACGGATTTGATTACAGAAGCCCTCTTAATTAGTCGATCTTGAGTAGTTTTTTTTTTTAATATCCTGTTGTAACTTACGTTGTGTTATTTGACGTATGTTGGCGCGCAGACAGGGGAACGAGGAGCAAGTGAAGCCTCGCGTGTTGCGATTCACTTGGAGCATGAAGACGACCTCCTCCAGGGACCCTAACGAGATCATGGCCGAGATTCGCAAGGTACGTAATGATACTTGCACATCATCATTATCATCAACTTTTAGCGAGGTGATGATTGTGACCCATGATGACGTCAACTGCTGTAGGGTCGAAGTGTAGCGGTGTGTGTTGTTGTGGCAGTACCGGAAAAGTTAAAATCTTCCGACCAGACGGGTGTTATGTCTGGCGGGGCCTGCCACCGCCCCGACGGTTGATGTCGGGACGTTGTATATACGCTAAGTCGCTATCAAATTTCTTCAGCGTGATTCAGACTTCTAATGTCGCCACTCAAGAGTTGCACCATCTGTTGAGGATGCGTGATACTATGAAGTAAAGTACGTCGCCACGTCGTTACAGCGGTGGTGACCCTGCTTTCTATGCCGAAAAGTCGCGAATTCGAATCCCGGTATGGACAAACTTTGTGTGCTGAGCACAAATGTTTGTATAGAGTCATGGACGTATTTATGTATTGTATTTATCTATATAAGTATGTATATCGTTGTCTAGTACCCAAGATACGGTGAATCCTAGTTTAGGACTAGATCAATGTGTGTGTGTGTGTGTGTGTGCGCGCGTGAGTGCGTGCGTGCTTGCGGGTGTGTGTGTGTGTGAGTGTGTGTGTGTGTGTGTTGTGTGTCCAGAATACCATCATTATTATTAACTTCAATAATTAGATTGTCCGTTCTTGTCATGTGACAAAGCAGGGTTGTTCAGTGTTTATGAAGAACTAAAACATGCGGAGTGCATTGGTGGTGTAGTGGTTTTAGATACGGCTTACGTTCAAAGGGTCGTGGGTTCGAATCCGGTCCCGTACCACTGAGTTATTATTTGTAATTCATGTACGGTTTACATTGTAGACACCGATGTACTTAACGCAGAAGAAAAACTTCGTGAGGAAACCTGCATGCCCGCATGGGTGCGTGAAGTCTAGCAACCCGCACTAGGTCAACGCGGTAGACCACGGCCTAAACCCCCTCTTGATCAGGAGAGGTCCGTGCCCCTATAGTGGGGACAATGTGGACTGGGGATGATGAAAACCCGTGGCTTCGCTATGTAACTGTGATGATAATAGTCCATAGCCTGTCTTCAATATCAGATCTATCTTACGGCCCGTCTTGCGAGCAAGATTTGAAGATAATAATAATAATCTGTACACCTTTTTGTTACACATTGATCCAGCCCCAAATTAGGATTTCCTGTGTTATGGGTACAACTAATGTTAGACAACGATACACTAATTTATATACATAAGAAAGCAATCGCTATCGAAAGGTCCGGTACTACTAGGTAATTTCAAACCTATGTACGGTCTACATCCTTAGTTTCCAAAGTGGTCCAGGTGGACCCCCAAGGGTCCACGGGAGACTCGACGGAGGTCTACGTTGGGGTACGCAAATTTCCATAGTTAGATCTAATCTTCACATTTTTTGTCGAGTTTTGGGAATACGGTAGAAATGTAGCTGCAAGGAGATCCACCGGAACTAGCTAAATTTTGAAAGTGGTCTATAAGAAAAAATGGTCTGGGAACCTCTGGTCTACATAATAGACACCAATGTACTTAACGGAAAAGGAAAACTTCGTGAGGAAACCTGCATGCGAGCATGGGTGTGTGAAGTCTAGCAACCCGCACTAGGCCAGCGCGGTAGACTACGGCCTAATCCCTCTCATTATGGGGGAGAACCATGCCCCAACATTGCGGACAAATATGGACTGGGGTTAGTGATGATGGATACGGACATGATTATCAAAGATATTTGGTTATGGTTTTTTTACAATATTTAAGCCAATACTTGACTACAGTCCCACCTGATGGTAAGTGGCGATGTAACCTAGCGTGGTGAAATGTACTAGCTTAATAAAAACCCATTCACTCTCGTCTTAAAGGACACCTACATTATAATCGGACGGAAATACTGACCTAAGAAGATTGCACCTCCGTACCCCACTCTTTGGGTGCACGTATTATGAACGTGGAAGTAAATCGCTTCGTACGGGTGGCGGGGGTGTGACCGAGGTAGGGGTGATAGCCCGCCGTGCGCCTAGTAGTCCGATGGTGAGAGGGGGATGGAGGAATTAAATTGTGTGAATCTTGCGCACACTCTCCAAAGTGTTGGTTATTTAAGTTTGACGTGAAATTCGTTGACAGGTGCTGGATGCGAACAACTGCGATTACGAGCAACGCGAGCGGTTCCTGTTGCTGTGCGTGCACGGGGACCCGAACACCGACTCCCTGGTGCAGTGGGAGATCGAGGTGTGCAAACTGCCGCGGCTGTCGCTCAACGGCGTGCGCTTCAAGAGGATATCCGGTGCGTACGGCCCGGCGCCGGACTAGCTCTCGCACTCCCGCCCGGAGCACGTGTTTTACATGCGTCATCATAATTTTAAAAGCTATAATTTTTAAACTTCATATCGGGTGTAAGAGGTGTAACAGTTCTGTGGCATGTGTAAATTTTCAAAAATCCCAAATGGGATTTTCGATAATCCGGCGAAAACAACAATCCTGCAGTTGGAGGAAAATATCAAACTCTTGGCGATTAAAAAGGCTACGCGTTGGAGAGGAACGGCAGAAAGGCACCAGAACTTTCATGATGCTCTATGCATCTCTGTAGAGCACTTCTCAGAGGAAACAATTTTTGTTAATGTGACCATCCTATTTTGCAGGCACGAGCATCGGCTTCAAAAACATTGCTTCAAAGATTGCTAACGAACTCAAGCTGTGACTGCCTGGGAGCGTCCCCCGGCGGCGGCGACGCAGGCGCGCGCCCGCCGCGCCCTCTCTCCGCTCGCCCGCCTCCCCGCTCTCTTCCTCGTCAGAGCGAGCCACTCCTCCTCCGCCACCGCCGCCGCCTCCGCGCTCCGACAGCCTCCGTCTCTCCGCAGAAAACATGGTGCTCATAGCCAACGGAGGCGCGAGAACACCGTCAGGTGCGTTGGCGCATTTCCTAGCGGCATACACGCCCACTGAGCTGTCGTTAGCGAAAAGCGACTATTTGAGGCCGCCGGCGTCGCCTGGGAGATACGGCCAGGTCCAGCCGAGGTCTTCGCTGTCGTTAAGGGGCGGGGAATCGGTGGATAGCTCGAGTCATCGGCTGCCGCAGCAGTCCTCTTACTCTTACACTCGTAGCGTGCACACGCTGCGTCGTCAGGCGCGCGCGCGCTCCCCGCCGTCGCCGCCCTCGCCCGTGTCGCCCGCGTCCCCGACGTGCGACTGTCTCCCCGTCGATCCGATACCACCGCCGGAGCTTTTCGACTTTTAAGATACTCTGTTAGTACAATAGTACCGCAAAAATAAGTTACAACAATATATCTACAAGTATCTATTTTTTTCAAGGCGTTACTATATTTCAGCCAATTACAAGTGTGTTTACGTGATTAAAATATTCGTCGAACATTGGTCGAACGTGAGCGCCGCATTATAGATCCGCCAGTGTACAGGTGTTACGAGCGAGATAGCACGAGTTCATCCGTCATTACCTTTACTATGTTACGTGTAGTGAGTGCATTGGTTTTTATTGAATTGACAAATTGCTCACAATCGGCGTTTGTTGTCACCCACCTGCGCCGACGAAGAATGCCGATGGAACTTATTCTTGTGGTACTACTGTGGAGATATCAATGTACCTTTTGGGACTGCTTTTATAAACAGATCCGTAATTAACACGGATTTCTTTTTAATATAAATATATACATATACAATAATTATGTATATAACTTGAACTAGATATGTAATCATTATATTCGTCGTGCAAATATTTCTGTGTTATTTATGTCAGACTATTGAAAGTTAAATTAAAAGTTTAATTAAAGATAATTTTAAATGGCTTTTCATATTATTTAGTGTTTTATTTCGCTAAAACGCTCAAAGCTGCCTTTTAACTTTAATCGATGTTTTAGATTTTTTAACTTGTTACATTTGGACACACCCCGTGCGTTGTTAAATGGTTGGTGACGTAGTTTTTGTAAATTAACAATTATTAGGAATTGTCTTTTACTATTTTTGCCTTTAAAATTACACTGTTATCATATTTTAACACTTTGCATTCGGGCACGATTTTTTAAGTATTTGAACGTGTAGCGGGCAAATCCAAGCATTTCACGTGCTAGTCAATTTGATAATTTACGAATGTTATTGATATGAAGGAACCTAATTTTGTAAACAAAAGATTGACTAATTAATTACATATTATTCGTGATTTTCGATAAAAATAAAAAATGTCCATTTTACTGATAATTCGCTCATCCAATAGAATAATGACGTAATTGCAAAAAAAGTTAAAATTTTATATTGTGTGTAATTTAGATGATTTATTATTTAATATGGATTTTTTTCGAGAAAGCTCAAATTATTAATAATAATCTATAAATAAATTAAGAAAAACCATGATAATTGATATGATTTACAAAATGGGTATAATCCAATTTTAAACTGAAACGTTTCTTCTGATAAATTGTAAAAATGTAATTACGTCATTGCTCTATTGGATGAGCGAATTAGTATTTAATTATTGAATGGTAACGTGCAAATCTACTTTCAAAATGGGTACCAGAGTACAAAATGTTAAATAAGACTAGACAAAACGGGTAATATTTAAACATAGTATAAATAATGTGCAAGTTCCTTCGAAGCCACCGAATGCAGTTTATCGCGCAACTGAGATTACAGTCTCCCGCTTTCAACGTTCGTCCTTTTTCTGACTGTGATCACAGTCTTCCGCGTGCAATGTGTTAAATCTTTTTTTCGTGTTAATTACGTGTCTGTTCATAAAATAAAAGCAGTTTATAATTTCCTCAATGTTCACATTGGTCTGATTGCTTTCACTTTGAACCAATTCTCTACCCTGTTTTGTTTTATTATTCAATTCGAAATTGATGGCAACCTGTTGAAATTCACTATTTAACTACATGACCGTTAAAATGGGCATTATCCGTAAACTCTACGCTTGGGATACATCTTCGAGATCATAGTTAATGGTTGAGATGCTGCTGCCTATTCGTTACTTTTATGTATCGCTCATTATGTTCTCATCTCATCTCATAGAAACACATTAAAAGACATTATTAACACACATTAGTCCGGTAAATTTTTACACCGCTGTTCACCAATTGTCGGCATTTTTCGACACTATCTGTAAAAATGATACGGTCTATATAAAAACAGCTAGCTTTTGCTCGCGACTCCGCCCGCGTGAATGTCCGTTTTCCGCTACATGCAAAATCCGGGCACAATCATAGATTTTTATATAAAGCTTAGAAACCATTTTTACTTGACCTCTCATACCTTAACGGCGGCTACTAAAACAGGGATCAAGCTGTATCCTCAATTCTACCGGACCGATTTTGATGAAGCATGCCGCAATATTTAAGTCGGAATAGTATCTTTAAGATTAATCAGTTATTTTCTGTATATATGCAAATGGCGAATTTTCGTTATTTGACTAGGGGTGATTGTTTACGAAATGACGAATTTTCGTCAGACGGACGAATGTGTTAACACGCCGTGTGTGCGCATGTTCTGTGTGACGTCAGCATAATAATAGCGTCACTCCATCTCTTCCTGTGGGTGCTGTGAGAACCAGCTAAGAGATGCACCAGGATAATGGGCGGCGGCGTTATTCAATCAAAATCTACTGCGGTATCCGTGACGCCTACAGAGCGTAGACATTATGGCAAATATGTCTTTTTTTTTAAAGAGGAGGCAGTTGACTTTCCACGCATATTACCAGTTCGTATTAATATTAGCCATATGTACTGTGTACTATGAAACAGTATTTAGAGAAAAAAACATGATAAATAGACGGATTTGTGGCCGTGCGCTAGTGAACTTTCAAGATTTTACTTATTTATGGACTAAAAATCAGAATTATTTAGTGCTATATGTACATACCAAACCTTCTGAAAATCCATTTAAAGTGATTTTAAGTGAATTCCATTTCAAGTGGATTTAAAGAAGAAAGGAAACGTTTAATTGATACAGCTAAAATAGAGATACAGAAAAAGAGAAAATAAAAAATATAACTGTACCAAATGGGAATCCAGCTCAGCATGACGCCAGGCAGTACACCCGACGCTGATATTCCGCTGGATCCCAGGTCGTGTCGCTCAGACATCAAACACATTTCTACGCGATGCCTAACAAAATGGCAGAAAAACAGGTTCAAATTGGAAACAGTTTTAGTAAAAGATATTGTCATGTATTTGCCCACGTACACTGCCCATTGAACAGTTGTAACGCTAAAAGACAGTTGTAAAACTTTGTTTTTTTTTCATATCCATGTAGTGTTTGGTTCAATGTTTATTACATTTTCTGCTAATTTTTTTACTCCGATTAAATAGTTCAATATTGTGTTCATACGGATTTGATTTTTGAACGCACTAAAGAAATTTGAATTTGATAACATATTTATAAAGTGTGCTGTTAAATATTTGATATCACTTCTTAAATGATAAAACAATAAACAAACTTCTTTCTTATAATTAGTATAATAAAATTGTATCACTATGCCGATTATAGGGGCATTAATTTATCTGAAATGACAAGATGGTGTAAATTATATGACATTATTTATTACGATGCGTTTTGAGTTTTCGACTGTGGTTTTAATCGACAAACAATGCGTTCCGAATAAGAAAAAAATAAAGAACATTGTCGGAGAGCGTTTGGCAACATTCCGAGCGAGGTACCACCGGACGTTTCGATATGTAAATCTAGTGTTGTTTTGTGTATCGATTATCGATAATCGTGAATAATATTGAAATGAAACTGTGACTAACATTGCGGTCACTTTTGATCGTATTTTTGTTCAAGGCGGTAAGCCTTCGGAGACTTTCGTCTACTGAACGTGGCAATCATCGAATTGTCGTCAAAACTCCCGAGAAGTATTAAAATGAGATACGCCAACATTTTATGTATTTGTGAAAATTATATGACTACATCAGACAAGGCTGTATGGGATTGAATCTCTGCATTCCTTTTTTAAAGGAAAATTAAAAAAAAAAACGCCAGGAGCAGAGCCTAACATCTTATTAAAAAGTTTTCATAAGATTAACTAGATGAGTTCTATGCCTGTGTTAAATTGAAAATATTTTTTCTTGCAAGTAATAAACTTATTTTATTATTTATGACATACTTGCCTCTGCACGCGGCTTCGTCCGCGTAAAAAATGAAAATTACATTAAAATTAATAAAATTTATCGTAGTACAAAACGCATTATCAGAGTAAAAAAAATACTTATGTATTAGTCCATGATATAGACTATATCCGTTCCGAATTTCACTTTAATCCGTTGAGCCGTTACAGAGTGTAAAAATAACAAACATACACTCATTCACAAACTGACATTTTTAATATTAGTATGAAGTAAAGAACCTATCTTTTTTTTTAATAAAAATATTGAAACAAAGAGTAACATAATTAAAATGACACAAACATAATTATTTAATACTAGCTTTTGCCCGCGGCTCCGCCCGCGTGAATATCGGTTTTCCGCTACATGGGAAATCCCGACATAATCATACATTTATATAAAAAAAGCCTAGGTTCCACTTTTACTTGACCTCTCTTACCTATGCGGCGACTAGTAAAACAGGGATCAAGCTGTATCTTCAATTCTACTAGACCGATTTAGATGAAACATGCCGCATTAATTAAGTCAGAATCAGTTACCTTTAAGACTGTAATAGTTTAATCAAAATCGACCTATTGGTTTTTGCATGAAGCCCGAACAAACAAACAAACATCGACGGATTCTGTTTCAAAGGCCCTTTAATAGTCGATTTGAGTAATTTGTTATTAAATATCTTTGATTTTTGAAAATTTGACATTTAACAATTTTATAATAGTAATAGACTAGAAAATAATATACACATACTTATACTAGTAATAGCTTAAAAAGTAAATTCCCAGTGTATCATATTTGAACAGCGTTAGGCTAATATGTGTATGTGATTTGAATATATTGTTTAATCTTTATTTTTCGAAATGAGAAATGCTGTTTACGGAGTCACCGGACAAGATGGCGAGTGACTTGACTTAAGGGCTAAGAGGAGGAGATGTCGTCTAACACAAGGGCACCTCGAAATAGGCTTGAGCCGCGGCTTGGGTAGTCTCAAAAAGGGAGGTTTTCAATATCCTGTCTGGTCAATTGTTAAAATCATTCAAGGTGTGTGCGTTGATTACATGTTCAAATAGTGTATTTAATTCACACAGTTACTAAAATATATGGGGAGAAGTGAGCAGCCATATTTGACGATTTATGTCTTCCATCTATTTATTCTTTTTTTTTCTATTCGGAACGAAATGTGCAATGCTAAGTTACTTTATACGTAATTAAAGATAATTATGTCCACATTCGAAATCGGAACGTCTTCATACACGAATTTATATTTTGACAGTTATCAAAACACCGGTTGGTATTGCCAGCCCAGGGATGTGTATTAATATCGACTAATATCGATATCGATTAAAAATTGATTCGAATCCGAGTGGGGATTTCGCACATTAAAGCGGTGTGGTGTCACCACTTAATATAATGGAATTTAAAATAAATAAATTGATTGTGACTTAAAAAGTTTTTATTTATATGGTAGTGTTGGACAATGTATGGGTCGTATATATGTGCCAAGTGGTTATATCTGGATGTGTGTCGCGCAGTTATGATCTTACCGGCATTAGCCATTATTTTAATTTAGGAGCGTATTGATATCAATTTTATAATGTTACTCGATTGTCAATCAAACGGATTCCATTTGACAGTGGTCCATGTTGGATCTGACCATTGAACTTGTTATCGATGCGGTCCATAGTTTAAAAACTCTCTCGATACAATAATTGTATAAAATAATTTTA
>WUAW01007572.1:3828-16610 GCA_017165845.1 Thaumetopoea pityocampa | reverse complement strand
GGTGGCGAACCACGACGCCGCCATTTTATAAGGTTCAAAATTATTAAAGTTCCTCATTGCATTCCCACGGTCATGAAGTATACTAAAAAAATACATATAAATAAAGCGGTGATACCCCAGTACACGACCAGGCACGCCAAGCACCGACCACACGCGGTCTGTGATGCCAAGTCTTAGATTGCAAACTCGTATCCAAGTCATACACCTGACTTTCGAAATCATGTGAGTATTAATAATTTAATAATTAATTATCATTCGCCTCAGTTTGTGAAGAAAATTATCTGCATGCCTTAGAGCAGAGGTCCTCAAACTTTTTTGTCTTGTAGACCACTTGTAATGTTGTTCACTTTTGGATAGACCCCCAAAGCGTAGTTAATATAACATTGTTGTAAATTTGTTAATTTCGAATGAGTTTTTAACAGTTGGCGTGGACCCCTTGCATGTCTTCGTCGACCCCTGGGGGTCGTTATAGACCACTTTGGGTATCAATGTCTTAGAGATTGTCTCGGCGGCGTGTGAAGTCTGTCTACCCGCATTAGATCTGTGTGGGGGATGATAACCCAGAGATTCCCAGACTTTTCTCATAAACCACTTTCAAAATTTAGCTGGTTCCAGTGGACCCCCTGCAGCTACATTTCTACCATATTCCCAAAAATCGACAAATAATGTGAAGATTAGATCTAACTATGGAAATTTGCGGACACCAACGTAGTTCCCCGTCGAATCTCCCGTGGACCCCTGAGGGTCCACCTGGACCACTGGGAAATACGAGCCTAACCCCTCTCATTTTGAGAGGAGGCCCGTGTTCTGCTGAGTGATATAACGGATGGATTGATGGTAATGAAACTAAAACAATGACAGCTCAATGAAAACATCTCCTGTTTATTTAACTGTTCAACACTTAGATATATATATTACAACGATACGATATATTTACAAATCCTTGTGAACTTAAATATCTTAATAACTAAACAATTAATAATTAATTATAATAAATTAAGTTCTCTTATTAAAATGTACATACCGACTCGTATATCGAATCTTATTTAATGGAAGTACATATCGACGGTTGAAAGGTTGCATGAAAAGGGCATAAGCGACATTTTGGTTGTAAATGAATTATGAATGCCATCCTACTTAAAATTGTCCGCTTTTTCGAATGCGCTTACTGCCATAGCTCTACAATGATTTTTTGTCACTTTTGCCCAAGCAAAAAACTTAATCGATTGATCTAATCAAGACCAATTGAGCTAACCGACATAAAACAACGTCGAATCAAATAAATAAATGCTTTGCCAATTAATGCTTTTATTTCTCTTGATTCTAGAGCTGTTTCCATTTTCACGATATGACGATAAATAAAAAAGTTATGTACATTTCTCTGCGGTTTCAACCATTAAACCGCTCTCCTGAACAATTTGGTTTTTGTCGCTTATACCTACCTATTACCTATCAACCGTCGATATATAGAAAGATTTATTTGAGACAAGCATCAAGTTGCGCGCGGTTCCGCCTGCGTGACTGTCGGTTTTCCGTTACATAAATAATCCCGACACAATCATAGATTTATATAAAAAAATCATAGATCATAGATAAAAAGCCTTAGAACAAACAAACATCGACGGATTTGGTTTCAGTAGTCCTTACTTACTTAGTCGATCTGAGTGAGTGAGTTTGCTTTTAAATATACGACAATTTTATAATATAATAGTATAGATTAAAATTTGAGCATAAATTTGAATCAGTTTTTGAAATGTGCGTTTGATTTATAGAACGACTTCGAAACACGAACGTAGCATCAATTATTTTATATTTTAATGGCATTATTTATAAAAATATTTACACCTAGTTTAAGCTAATCTGTAGTATGTCCCTTTCAGTTTTAATAAATTTGTAATGATATAGAAAGAGACAAACCACCTGTTAGCTTAAAACGGGAATAAAATGAATAAGGAGGTTAGTGTATAACTTTGTCCGATTTACACACTTCACGAATCCTTGTCCTAAAACTTGCCAGCACATCACAGAGTATAATTATGTAAAACCTCTTTCGCTTTGTTAGTATTTTTTTCATTTTTTCAGACACTTTCGTCAGTTAAGAGTACCGCGTACTTGGAATTTTTGAAACGATGTTAAAGTTGCTTGTTTTGTGGTTTCTTCCTTGCGTATCCACTTCCGACATTACACTTGCATTTGCACAGTTTATACGTTAAATTGCACCACTGGTGTCACAATTAGAATGGAAAGTATATAATATGGCTTTGGGCTAACTAACAATATCGATATAGCTACATTAATACATTCGTGCCTGTCACTCGGATCCGAGCGAAGCGTCGTAAATTTTTACAGCTTCGGCGTCCGTGGCAATTGCACGTCGTTTAAAAAGACAATGTGTTAAATAAATAATTTTATGTCACTTCACATTTCAGTAATTAAACAAAGATTTTATATTATTTAATACGATGAATTTAAGTAAACAATATATTACCCAATTCTTTAGACAATTAAGATCCTTGATTAACAGGTACACCATCCAAATCAACCTCTGTGCTGGGTATCATTGGAGGCTTAAACCCTCCGTACTCGATCCTAAAACTAGTTACTCTTGGCTCTCTATCAGCTCTCCTCAACTTGATCTGCATAATATAATCTTTGTTCGTCTCCCACCAATCATCTTGATTCCGATTCGGTGGGGGTCCATAATACTGAAAAGATTTAATCTTTTGCGGATTCTTTTCATCTCGATACCTCCCGGTGAGATTATTCACGTATTGGTATGACGACGCGTATTGCGTATCCGAACTATTTTTATGATAAACATTTTTTGGTTGTCTCTCTTTTAAAAGCTGGTAATACTGAGCTAGTCTCGTCAGTTGCTCGTCGTTGTTAATTCTCCCCTCGTGCTTGTGGTATTGTAAAATATTTCTAAATTCATCTTTCTGATCTTCAGTACCGTAACGGTAAATGTATAGTGGTACTTGTACTGTCTTTTCAACCGGGTAAGGCACTTTTTTCTCAACTGAGTACGGCTTGTCAGCATATTTAGTGGTCGTAACGGGTTTCTCAACGATTTTCTCCACTAATTTTTCAACAGGATACGTTACGTTTACTGGTACATTTTTTTCGACTATTCGATTAATTGGAACAGGGAATGGAACTTTTTTCTCAATAAATCTGTCAACCGGATATGGTTGTGGTACGTGAACCGGTATCGCAACCGGATGTGGTACTGGAACTTCGACGTGAACTGGCTTTTCTATAACCTTTGTTATAGTGACAGGTTTTTCGACAACTTTTTCAACCGGTACTGGAATCCTCTTCTCAACTGGATAGGGAACAGGAACCTTAGTTTCGAAATGCACTGGATAAGGTACTTTTTTTTCAACCGGGTAAGGCACGGGTACTTCTTTATTCACAAATATCTCAATTGGTTTTTCTACTTCAACAACAAACGGTACAGGTTTTTCAATAGGAACTGGATACAGTACCTTATGTTCAATCGGTATATGAACTTGATAAGGTACAGCTATCGGTGTTGGAATAGGTATGGAACGTAAAACAGGTTTTTCAATTATCTTTTCGATTGGAAACGGTACGTGTATTGGACGATCGATGTATACATTTTTTTCCACTGGATATGGAACCTTAACTTCAACAGGATAAGGTCTAGGAACTTCAACGGGGTACGGTTTATCTACATATCTTGTAACCTCTACCGGCTTCTCGACTACTTTCTCGTAGGGCACTGCCACTGGTACAGGTCTATCTACTGGAACTTGAATTTCATGTGGTTGAGGATAAGGCACAAGTTTTTCAATAAATCTGTCAATAAATTTTGTTACTGGTACTTCTTTTTCTATTATAATTGGTTGAATTATCTTCTGATTTTCGATGTAATTGTCATGAGAACTTGTTGATTCGTTTGGATGACTTTTATCGTTATTTTGATTAGGATCAACCTCGACCTCTGTTTGAATATTTTCGCTTGGCTCCAAATTATCTTTGTCTTTCTCTTCTTGTTGATTATATCCAGATTCTGCACTCATAGTTCCATATTTATAAAGGTTCTGGTTCATATTATCTTGTATTTTTTTCGACGATTTCAATGCATCAATATATGTGTTGTACAGAGATTTCGCTAGTTCAAGCGGACCTTTATCATTGCTCCGACCTTCTTCCAAATATTCATGGGTTTCGACGTCATTTATATGTATAATATCAAGAGGTATGGATTTTTGTATTTCTACAAAAGTTTCCTTTTTGTTAGGTCTTTCAACGGTATCTGGAATGAATTCACTATCAGACGCTTCATGGTCATCAATTGAATTAGAAGCGGTGTCATTGTTGAGTAATCTTAAAGCCACTGTTATGGGTGCAAGATAATTTTCATTAACTGGTCTCGAAGTGATATTAACAGACTCTTCATTGTTCCAGGTAGTTTTATAATTTTCTGAACTATCTTTTACATCAATTATTTGATAACCATTCGCTATATATGGTGCCATCGTAGAAACGAGATTGTCAAAAATTTGATCTTTGAAATTGTTATATGAAGGATCGGGAACTACAATTGGCGACGCAAAAAAATAGTTATTTGTTGTCGTGTGTGATGCTTCTTCTTTAGTTTCATTATTTTCAGTATTCTGTACTTCACTATTAACTATGTTTTTAATTTTAGCTTTAACTCTTATGTGATTTCTATTGCCACCATTGTTATTTCTTATCCATTTCGAGCGAGGTCTGATTATATCTTCCGATTGTTCAGTAACATATTTTTCAACAGCGTGATTTATATTCAACAAATCTTCGTTAGAAATTAAATCTTGCGTTGAAGCGACAAGTCTTTCGATACCTTCTTGTGTGATATTGTGGACATTTTCATAATTTTTTGGCGTTTTAAATGTTGTATAATAAAATCTTTCTTCGCGTTCATTTGCACTAGGCAGTTCTACTCGAAATTTCATTGCGCCTCTGTATGACTTATTAGGCATATTATTCAACTCCATTACGCCGTGAAATTCATATGGGATTTGTGAAAACAATTCCTTAGATTTGTTCAAATCCTTCTGAAGATCCGCAGACATTTGATTATAGTCTGAACAATTATGATATTTGAAAACTTGCACTACTGATCTATAAGGCTCGGTATGTGCCTCTTTTATCTGAAGAGGGTTGGAGTCGACTCTAGTTGCAAGATTATTTTGATTTTGTTCAGATTGTATTTTATACAATTGTGTAAGACCTTTAAGATTGTTTTCGGTTGAACTTTGTACATATTTGTAATAAATGTCGGCTTGTTGAGGACTTGAAGGTATTGATAATGTTCCGTTTTGAACTTGTGCAATATACTGGATAATTGGATCCTGTAATAAAATTTTTAATTAAAATTATTATATCCAATAATTAATTAACTATTCTAAGAGCGCCACTAAGATTACTCTCAAATGGAGCAGTATGGGGATTGTTATGATAATTATTATTTATTTTATTTTGACTCTAGGGAGACTCTATAAACTCGAGGTCTTCTGTTACTGAGGCTACTGTAGGGATATGGTTATGAGGTAGCTTCCAACGACTACTGTCATCTGAAGTCATCTTTGTAATTCACAAAATCATAAAAACTTTTGTTATTGAAACACCAGCCGAGATAAACTATTTTATAAGCCTTACAAAAAATGTATGAGCATGTCAGCATCAGCCCGAGGAAGTTGCTGGTCATGAGCCACCCCCATAAAGGGAGGAAGTTGTTTGATCGCAGTAAATTTTAATTGAATAACGAGATAACGCCGCTGTCCATCATCTTGGTATGTCCCTTAGCCAGTTCTCATAGCGCCCACTGGAAGAGTTGAATCGACAAGGGATTCTGATTGTTCGAGATAACATATCCGTCACGGTTGAATAAACCATACATACATACACTCACGCCCTTTTCCCTGGCTCTCCGGCGGGGAATTGAACCCCGGTCTCCCGCGTAACAGGCGGGTATACTGACCACTATACTAACGAAGAATTGGGGTAGGCAGAGACCACTTCGTTCCACTTGCTACGTGCAAAGTGGCTATCGGTAGCCAACTTTTCGCCTCCGCGGGAAACGAGACGTATCGGGTGGCGAACCACGACGCCGCCTTTTTTAAAGTCCTAAAACGGTAAAGTTCTTAATTGCGTTCCCACGAAAAGGAAAGAAAGGAAAGAGGTTGAGGTAGGGAAGANGGTCGCTTACCCGTATACTTAAGTCTATTTGCCGGACAGGCAAAAAGACCAAGTACTCCCTGACCATAAACCATACATATCAGTGTGAATTTCTTTTTATTTCACAACGCTAAATCTATTCTAATTAATAAAACTCCAACAGTGTCTGATAGGTGAAGCACATCTAAACTAGTCGATATTAAAGCATTAGAATTTGCACAGGAGCTTCTTAGACAAGGTATATAAAGTATATAAAGGATTTTGGAAATTCATCTGCTAGCGGGGTCAAATATTTAATCTAAACGCTCTAAAATTTGAGAAAAATCAGATTATTCCTGAGATATTACCGATGAGAAATATTGTCGGCAGTGCGCGTGCGACACTCCTGATGTTGCCGTAAGCCTTTTTGCCACCATCGTGTTACAATTAATGTAGATTTATTTACTTTAAATAGCAAATATTAATTTAGCATTTATTACAAATACAATATTATGTACATGCAAAAAGGGTTTTTTTAAAAGACATTAGGATTAAATCCTGTGTCGCGGGGACTTTACAAAGATTCAAATAACGGGAACACAGAATACCCAGATTCAGAACAACAATTTCACACAAAGTTGTTGTCCCGTGTGGGGATCGAACCCACAACACTCGACAGCGCAGTGGAAGCTTAAACCACTGCGCTATCCGTGCAGTCCGTTAAAATTGAAATTAAAACTGAACTGATTTATACGTACTACCGGTTATTAGTCAATCAGTACAATTCCTTTATTTTAAATTTATTCTATATGAACACGCCTTTTCATATTAGTAATTCATTATTGTTTGAACTGTTTAAGGAGACGGACCTTCCCAGTGAATAAAAAAAGGCTAAATATAATCAGTTTAATAAATACTTAAGTAAATTTATTCTTACTGCGCACCTATAATCCTAATCCTATTAATTAAAAGTGTTATTAAAGAGGAGCTTACTGCCTGTGTAGTTGGCTCGGTGAGTTCCTCTTCCAGCTCGAAGTTCTGCGTGTAAGGATGCGCCTCCTCAACGGTACTGATACTCTGCGCCTCATACCCGCTATCGTCAGCCTCGAACCGGACTTCTTGCTCCGACTAGAACACATAACATTTGTGAGGTCATTAGATTTTTTCATTGTAACATAACTCCGTCTACGTGCTCGCTGTATGGTCCCGCGCACTGGTCGGTGCGGTGTTACCGTTGACCAGCTCGGCCACCGCGGTCACTCGCCGCCGTCAATATTCCAAATATTTTGGAACCAAATGATCTCAGTCGCGATGACGGTAAGAGGTCTGACGAATAACACTAGTTCCGTGGAGGAAGGACCTTTAATGTGGGGTGCTACTTGCGTCGACACTCTCGCGCCGTCTCATCTCTCAGAGACAGTCATTGAGGCAGGCGGCGCGGCCACCGGTGCCGAGTACCTCAAGCGCCGCAAATGTATTTCGATCATCACAAATTACATTTTTGAGGCATTTGGAGTTGAAACTTTAGTGTCTTGGGAGCAGTAACTCCTTTTCAAAGAGATCGCGGCCCGCCTGTTCAGCATGACAGGCGATCAGAACCCTGGCCGCTATTTAGCTCAACGCTTAGCAATAACTATGTTATATAACGAGGGCATGTGGCCGGCTGATGGGCACACCACCGACCGACAAGAGTGCACCCTTCTTAAAATATTTATAACTTTCAATTAATTATTATTTTATTATTATTGTCTGTACGTTAATAAAAAATATATTAAATCACAAAATATATTAGAAAAAAATTCAATTCAGCATTGGCTAATGTCTTTTACATTTTTTCATAAACTTTTTGTCGGATTCAGCGTGCTACGAACTTGACCTTTTTGAAACAAGTTGTTGATTTGATCAAGATAGGTGTTTCCTGGGCGCCCTCTTCCGATACTTCCACTTACATTTGCCCGGTATATTCGTTTCGTCGATCGAATCTCACTCATTCTTTCTAAATGTCCAAACCATTGGAGTATTCCTCTCTCGGTATACTTACTTTTATAGATAAATACAAAAATATCTTTTTACGTCCAAAATATTGCGGGCCATATATTGAACATTTCGTTAGCATATTTATCTTTAAGAACATAGGTATTTTAAATATGCAACCTGTGACTTTCCGATTGCATATAGCAATGAACTCCAAAGGAGGAAGTATTGAACCGGAAATGACGCGTGTATGAAACCTGATCTGTAAGCGGGACACCGAAGGAGAAGATTGTTTGTAGAATGCAGGTTTAAGCAGTGGGTAGAACATATACTGAAAATATATATAACTAGATGTCACCCGCGACTCCGCTCGCATGCGTGTCGATTTTAACGTTAAACAGAAATCTCGAAGTAATCACAGATTTACATTCAAAAATTAGAGAAACACTTTTACTTGAGCTCTTGTACCTTAATGATGGCTACTAAAACAGGGATCAAGCTGTATTCTACTGGACCGGTTTTGATGAAATATGCCGCAGTATTTAAGTCGAAATAGTATCTTTAAGACTGTAACAGTTTGACCAAAATTAACTGGCCGGTTTTTGCGTGAAACTCGAACAAACAAACAAATAAACATCAACGGATTTGGTTTCAGAAGCCCTTTCAACTACTTTAGTTGATCTGAGTAGTTTTTTTAATATCTTTGATTTACAAAATTTGACATTTAACTTTTTTATAATAGTATAGATAGATAAATAGATTAAAATTGTTTATGTGTCTCATACGACCTAATCCATTTATACTACACACCGGATGTGTTACATAAACCCGGGGCTCCACAGCCGTGATATAAGCGAAGAAAGCTATAATTGCTACTATTACCATTGCAAACCTATCAATTACAATTACGCCGCTTCAAGAACAATTTATAGCGGTCAGTGGCGCGCAGTCGGTCGCTTCAGGCGATGTCTTTAACCGACTACAAAAAATTAGGTTCTCAAATTGCTGGTATGTCTTTTTTATAAGGTGCGCAACACAAGTTGCGTAATGTCCGTATTTGAAGCAGAATGTGTTTATTATCAGGTATTTTTTCGGCATTCAATGTTCCAATTTTGAATGAGTCGATAATTACCTCTGTATAGATATTGTGATTATTTTTATCTGTTTTCGGATTCCGAGTGACATAATTAAATAATTATTTTTAATATGTATTACTGGCTTTATAGGAATCTGTTGGACACTCAATGGTCCGATTTTAAATGAGTCGATAATTACGTAACTACTATTTACAAGTAGTTTACGTACTCTATACGTAAACTATAAATATTTTTTATCTGTTTTCAAGTTAAGTTAATTTAATAATTGTTTTTAATAATTGTTTTTAAAGATTTGTTGGAATTCGTTGGACGCTGAATGTTCCATTTTTGAATGAGTCGATATTACCTCTATACGTAAACTATATTTTTCATTTATTTTCAAGTTTCAATTTAGATAATTTAATAATTGTTTTTAAAGATTTGTTGGAATTCCTTGGACGCTGAATGTTCCATTTTTGAATGAGTCAATAATTACCTCTATACGGAGAATATAAATATTTATTAGCTGTTTTCAGGTTTCAGGTTGAATCAGTAAAAGTCTAACATACTTTGCAATGGGGGTGGATATATTTACAAAGATAATGGGTAACAATGTTATGCCGTTATTCAATCAAAATCTACGGCGTTCTCCAAGATGTCTGCCAAGCCTGGATATTATGGCAAATCAATCCTTTTTAAAAAGAGAGGTTTCGGCTAAGACATGTTCTATCCTGCTCTGATGACTAACTTTCAACCCAGTTTATATTCCATTATGAGCAGCGTGCGTAACGTCCTTCACGGAAAACAACGAACACACTAACAGACTACAACCTTATATGTAGGTAAAACTTATCTATTACAGGTCCAGTAAAAGTGGTAAGACCGGTAAAAACGCGAATGAAAGTGGCCCCTTTTTATTGCAATATTAATATACAATACAGGATAGATCGAATAAGACGCTGGGCCAGTTTAATGTGAATCGCAGACATCTTGTTATCCGTTATATAACTTCGCCATTTTTTTAACATGGCAACTCGTTGCAAGTTCGCTTCAGTTTTGTGTTAATTATTTATTTTTCTATTAAAATATATTTTCAAATTTAAAACACAATGCCCCGTGTATTTTATTGTATTTTTAAGAGTTTTAATGTCTGTCTGGCGTATACCACGTTGACTAGAAGAAAGTTCCCTCAGGCCTTGAAACAATATAGCGACTATTCATTGTTAGTCATAATTTTATTTCCATATTTCAGTTATGTGGAATGTGTCATCATTTGCGATGATGATGTTATGGATGATGTTGATGAAGTCATTAATAATCACGTCGGAGTCATCAGTAATAAGTCAAAGTGAGGCAGGAGAGGCAGTGGTGGCATTGGTAATATTTAATGACTAATTGGTGCAGTAGCAGTGACCCGGCTTTGTTTGCCATTTGGTCCCGGGTTCGAATCCTGGTTGGGACAAACTTTGTGCGGTCGCACAAATGTTTGTACTGAGTCATGAATATTTTCTCTATATATCTACGCCTTCATATAATAACATTGTAACTCACTTTCTCTGTTTTTATGGGAAATTGAAATTTAAAGTTAAAAATTCATTTAAACTTCAATAAATGCATCTCAATCTAATGTTTTTAGGAGCACTATTTCCTTTTAGGTCTTAAAAGAAAACTATTAAGGTAGATGTACCAGTAATTGACACAATAGTGAGTAACACAAGGGCTTTACGCCAACTGTCAAAATCACATCTGATGTTGATAAATTTGCAAAAAAAAAATTATATTAACTACGCTTTGGAGGTCTACCTGAAAGTGGAAGTTTGAGAACCTCTGGTTTAGAAGGTTCAATGCGGCGGCGTTCTAGAGATATTTTACCATGCACTTTATATAAAAGGGTGCTTATAGGGGACATATATGTATTTCTTGGATGCATTGGTGGTGTAGTGGTTTTAGACACGGCTTACGATCTAAGGGTCGTGGGTTCGAATCCCAGTCCCGTACCACTGAGTTATTATTTGAAATTCATGTAAGGTCTACATTGTAGACACCAATGTACTTAACGGAGAAGGAAAACTTCGTGAGGAAACCTGCATGCCCGCATGGGTGTGTGAAGTCTACCAACCCGCACTAGACCAGGGCGGTATACTAAGGCCTAATCCCCCGCCTGATCAGGGGAGATCCGTGCCCCTGTAGTGGGGACGATATGGACTGGAGATGATGATCATATTTCTTGGAGGTAGTGAAAATAGAAGTGCCAGTTTTTATCTTGTTACAAGGCTTTTCTCACATCATCTCAGTATAGTTAAATATTTTCCCTTTTATAGCAGGCATATTTTACTTATCTATATTATTTTACTATTATAAAATTGTTAAATTTCAAATTTAAAAAATCAAAGATATTTAAAAGCAAACTACTCAGTTCGACTAATTAAGGGCTCCTGAAACTAAACTCGTCGATGTTTGTTTGTTTGTTCGGGCTTCACGCAAAAACCAGCGGGTTGACTTTGTTTAAATGATTACAGTCTTAAAGGTACTATTGCGACTTAAATACTGCGACACGTTTCATCAAAATCGGTCCAGTAAAATTTAAAATACAGCTTGATCTCTGTTTTAGTAGCCGCTGTTAAGGTACGAGAGCTCAAGTAAAACTAGTTACTAGGTTTTTTTTAAATAAATCTATCTTGGTTTCAGGATTTCTCATGTAGCAGAAAACCGACATTCACGCGGGCGGAGCCGCGGGTAAAAGCCAGTATTTAGTAAACTAACTACATAGTTAAATTTATTAAATACACACGTTCATGCATAGTTAAAGTTTATTAAATACATAGCTGAGTTTTTTTTGGTACAACCACATATGTATATGTATATCGATATTTATATCGATATGTTTCATAAAATCATTACCATCGTCCCGTGAAAGTCCAGCGTTGGACCCAAACAAGAGACCCACTTCTTCATTAAAATGGAGATAATGATAAATGTGTTTTACGGTTAGTAAAAGTTAGCACGAACGCATTCCCTCAATGAACAAAGTGCCCACAAGTTTAATCACACATGTGTCAGTTAAGCTCGCGTAGGAAGTGAATATAAGCTGCCTTTCACTGTCGTTAGTGCGTTATCTAACTTAGTTAAGTTATATTATGTTATGTTATGTAAGACAGGGCTCGTAAGTACCTACACAGCAATTGTAAAAGGTGTTTCGTAGTATTTTGAAACTTTTACATATTTTAATTATTTATTTGTATTATTTTTATTATTTATTTTTTTACTTCATACACTAATGGTATATGGGTGGATTTAATGCCTCAGGCATTTCTACCAGTCGACCTTTTAAATGGCGCTGACATAAGGTAAGTGAAATATCTGATGTTAAATAAAGGAGTATGAAACACATGCTTATCTAAAGCTACATATTATAAATACACTAATAGGTAGACGTTATATAAAAATAAATATAGGTTACAAAATAGAATAGTGCAATAAAAATAAAATACAATAAATAATATTATAATAATATTGCATTGTGGTGTAGTGGTTTTACACACGGCTTACGATCGAAGGGTCGTA
>WUAW01007564.1:10036-26572 GCA_017165845.1 Thaumetopoea pityocampa | reverse complement strand
CACTGCGCTGTCGAGTGTTGTGGTTTCGAGCCCCACACGGGACAACAACTTTGTGTGATCCACAAATTGTTGTTCTGAGTCTGGTTATTCTGTGTTCCCGTTATTAGAATGTTTGTAAAGTCCCCGCGACACAGGAATTAATCATAATGCGGGAGTTGTCTTAAAAAAAAAATCATTACACCATTCTTGTATAGTTTTTCATACGAGAATATGTACTAGTATTATTTTTTTTAATTTCATCTATATCTCTATAATACTAATAGTCTCGGAGTAAAATAGCCGTGACACACGCGTAGAACACAAAACTCGAATTAATATACATTATCATGGGACAGACAGACGGGGCGAAATTATAAGGCATCATTTTTCGTCACTTGTATTATATCAAATCAGATGTTTATTTATTTATGATTGCATTCAACAGATTCTAGTTTTAGAGGCGGGATTAGACGAGAATATAGATTTCGATATACCAGGCGTTCCAACGAAAGACTATCGTCCTATACTCTGGAACTACCGTACGGAGAGAAACGCCCACTCCTGCCTGTCCCGGCCAGGTGGGAGCTGTGAGGTAAAGACCGGAAAGGTACTTGGAGGATCCAGCGTTACCAATAGCATGAAATATACAAGGGGATCGAAGATAGATTATGATGGATGGCATAAGGGAACGTTGGGTTCTTTAGATTGGAAGTTTGATAATATTCTGGAGCATTTTAAGAACATCGAGGATAATGGTGAGTTATGAGCATGAGGGGGATAGCCTATCAATATAGGCTATCCCCTAATATTAATACTATACACAGACGTTTATGACTCTGTAGCGAAGTGACTGAACTCCGTCAGGAAATAAGCCCGAACAGACTTTATTGAAGTTATTTTTTACGGGGACGTTGTTATATTTTCAGGTGACTATGATATTTTAATGAACTCTCATTACCATTCCCGAGGAGGAGAAATGCACGTGCAAAGATTCAAATACGCTGACAAGTACATTGAGATATTCACTGATGCTTTTACTGAAATGGGTTTGCGTACACTGGATATTAACACCAATGTACACGAAGCTGTCGTAAATAATCAATTTACCATTTTTAATAACACAAGGTTGAGTACTAATAGTGCGTTTCTCAAGCCTATAAGGCATAGAAAAAATCTCAAAGTTATCACAGGAGCAACAGTAACGAAAATCATTATCAATAAACAAGAAAAAACAGTAGACGGTGTCATATATGAAGTAGAAAAAGGCAAAGAGAGACCTGCTTACACTAAAAGAGAAATTCTATTAACTGGTGGAGCTATTAATAATGTTAGACTGCTACATTTGTCAGGAATAGGTCCAATAGCTGATTTAAATAAACACAATATAACATCTGTGTTGAACCTTCCTGTTGGCCTGAATTATCAAGACCAAGTTACTATTGGTGGTTTAGCATTCATATTAAACGATGTAACTTCAATCAGTGAGAATGAAGTCATAAACGATTTTAAAACATGGTTTGAGCATCGCAACGGACCTCTCGCTACAAGAGGTATAAATCAAGTATCAGCGTTTATACAATTATACGAAAATTTTAAAGCTCCTGATGTAGAATTATCATTAGAAGGTAATTTTATTAGAAGTGATAAATTTATGTTAACTAATGTGAGTGTACATACTGCCGAAGAATCTAATATGCCTTTGTCGTATTATAATTTAGTGAATATTAACCCTGTTTTGCTAAGACCTAAAAGCAAAGGGAAAGTCATGCTAAATAAAAGAAATCCAAAATATGGTAGACCAGTAATACAAGCAAACTTTTTTAAAGACTCTGAAGATTTGGATGCAATCGTTGATAGTGTTGATATAGCACTACAGCTACTTAATACGAAAGAAATGAAAAAAGCTGAGGTAAAGTTTGCGCCGTTGGATCTTTTCCCATGTGATAGACTAAGCAATAGAGACCAATGGAACTGTATAGCCAGGCATTACACTAAAGCTATGAGTAATCCAATAGGTACTTGTAAAATGGGAGATAATAAAACAGAATCTGTAGTTGACTATCAATTAAGAGTTCATGGAATTGAAGGTCTAAGAATTATAGATGCTTCAGTAATGCCTACTCATGTAAGGGGCGGTATTTTTGTGCCAACCATGATGATCGCTGAGAAAGCATCAAAAATGATTATTAAAGACTGGAAAGAGACCAACGGCCATTATTTCAATTGACAATCATGATACAAATAGTTTGTAGGAAAATAAAATAATTTATTTAGTACCAAGTTGTTTTTATTAAATCACTTGCTTTTTCTGCTATCATTATTACAGGTGCTGCAGTGGGGCCACGAGTTATCTTTGGTATAATGGATGCATCGACTACTCTTAGGTTTGACACTCCGTATATTCGTAAATTCTTGTCAACCACTGATTCAGGATCTTTTTCTGGCCCCATTTTGCATGTACCTACGTAATTATGTAAAGGACTCGAAAAATGTTTTATGATACACGACCAAAATTCTTCAGATACTCTTTCGTAATCTTTACATTGGTTGTGTAGTATTGGACGAGGGTCAAATTCGTATTCAGCTGATTTAAACACTTCTGTATCAAAAAGTTTTATCATTTCTTGTATGCCTTCTAACAATTTCTTTTCATCAGTGGAATCTTTAAGGAAATTTGGGTATATTAAGGGAAAACCAAAAATAGGATCTGTTGCATTCAAAATCACCTGACCACGACTTTTAGGTGTTAACAGTGATACGCATAATTCTATTGTATCATAGTACATATTGGAATCATGACCTTTAAACCTAATTTCAATGTCAGGCGTACTTAAAATCTCTGAAATACTAGATTCTAAGAATGCTATCACTTGAAAATTTGCTGACAATGGCCCAACCCCATGAGAATAGTAATTAGATATATCTTTCAACTTATCAGGAAATCTTACGGTGGTAGCTGTTTTTGTTAATTTTATTACTGGCAAACACACAGACAAATGATCCTGAAAATTAGACCCCACGGGTAAATCAAGGTGAACTTTCATATCTAAGTATTCTAAGTAATCTTTGGGACCTATTCCAGACTGCATCAGCAATTTAGGACTATTTATGGCTCCAGCGCTTATTATAACTTCTTTTGCAGCTTTAACTCTTGTTCTTGTACCATTTTTCAAGTATTCTACACCTACAGCTTTTATTCCGTCTCTGCTTTCTTCAAATAAAACCTTAATTACTAAAGCTTCAATTATTATTTCTAAATTAGATCTTAACTTTTTGACTGGCTCTATAAATGCTGTGTAAGAACTGACTCTTTCACCATAATAAGACATTGTCTGTATTCTCATAAACCCTAATTGATTTCTGCCATTGACATCGGTATAATTATAACCCATTTCATTCAGAGCGCTAAGTAAAACGTCAACATTGTCATCAACATAAGGGTAACGACCAACATCTAAAGGTCCTTGCGTCGAGTGAAAAAATTGATTTTTAGAAATATCTTTATCATAGTTTCCTTCTGAATATTTAAAGAATGGTAGCACATGATTAAAATCCCATCCTTCGTTACCATTAAGCGCCCATTCGTCATAATCAGCCGGGCTACCTCTTATGTATGCCATGTCGTTGATAGTGGAAGAACCTCCGAGGACTCTGCCAAGAACCATCTCGCACCCCTTGTCGGCACGATTTTGACAGAATCTATAACGTGAAATAACTATACGTTTGATGAAAACTACAGTTACTTCGTTAGGATCTGTAAAATGAATTGAATTTTGATATATTTTGAAAAATAACTAAAATGTTCATATTCTAGGGCACAAGCTTTATTTCCAGTGAATTCAATTTTCTGTATTAATATGAAGTCCCGATATTACTGTTACACATATACATACATTACTCAATTCATTAACAGATCAAAATTATCTTTATTTAGTAAATAAATCTCACCCCTTCTTAGGTCTCATGGAATACTGATAATCTAAATTAGAACCTTTGAATTCACTTGTGAGTCCAGGGATTAACGCCATCTTTGGCTCTTCAACACCTGCTTCGATCATGAGTACCTACAATAGAATATAATAATTAATTTTATATTTTTACGAATTTAAAACATTTATTACGAATTTAACAACACAATTAGCAAGAAAACTTCCACTGATGATTTTTAATACGCTTAGTCATAATGAAAAAATGACTATTGATGCATTCTAATGTGCGTTTCCAAATTCATTCTCATTATTTATCAATTCTATGCAATATTTAACTCTCTATTACTACTGAAACTTGCTTAGTAGACAAGGTTTTTTTGCATAAGAAATGCACGTTCAAATTACCGTCCATTTTCTATTTTCACTAAGTCTACTAGCGAGAACACATCCAGCTGTTCCACCACCAACCACTACAAAATCATACTCTATTTCACCATCAAAACTTGTCCTTATTTCGTCATTTGCGAATTTGTTGAAATAAGGGTATTCTTTGAAAGGACCAATTTTTGCTCCTCCAGATGTTCCTGGTCTTTTAGTGTTCAGTTTCTTGTTTGAACCCAAGTAGTTCGGCTCAGCTCCAATATGCCCATATAAAGTGTGAACTAGAGATATTAGAAGAATAGCCGTTGGAGCGCACTCAATTCGTCCATCACATATCTTGCATAGTTCGTCTGTTACGTTTACACTCATTGCATCTTCGACTTTGTTAATTTTCCATTTTATAACAACATTTTAGATGCTCTTGTTTCTTTTCTTTATTTTTTTTTGTTAAATTGAACTTTGATTTTTTTATTAGAACACAAGTTTCTCAGTATTTGTATTTAGACTCNACTACTGAAACTTGCTTAGTAGACAAGGTTTTTTTTGCATAAGAAATGCACGTTCAAATTACCGTCCATTTTCTATTTTCACTAAGTCTACTAGCGAGAACACATCCAGCTGTTCCACCACCAACCACTACAAAATCATACTCTATTTCACCATCAAAACCTGTCCTTATTTCGTCATTTGCGAATTTGTTGAAATAAGGGTATTCTTTGAAAGGACCAATTTTTGCTCCTCCAGATGTTCCTGGTCTTTTAGTATTCAGTTTCTTGTTTGAACCCAAGTAGTCCGGCTCAGCTCCAATATGCCCATATAAAGTGTGAACTAGAGATATTAGAAGAATAGCCGTTGGAGCGCACTCAATTCTTCCATCACATATCTTGCATAGTTCGTCTGTTACGTTTACACTCATTGCATCTTCGACTTTGTTAATTTTCCATTTTATAACAACATTTTAGATGCTCTTGTTTCTTTTCTTTATTTTTTTTTTGTTAAATTGAACTTTGATTTTTTTATTAGAACACAAGTTTCTCAGTATTTGTATTTAGACTCCATTGGTGAGATTGTTATCTTTTAAATAAATCCTTCAATATGTTTTTTATTATCTAAATAAAGTTAAAAACAATATTATAATCTTTTAATCATTTTATCAAAAATATCAAGTATTTATTTATCTATCATCTGTTTTAAAAGTTTATCAACTAAATTTGCTTCGGCACTATCGTTTATAATTAATTTATTTCAGGTACTATTATTCAGTTAACATGAATAATAATGAAACTATCCACCGTGTGTTCGTTGGTGCGTGTCTTGGTATACTGTCTGATCGTGTTATACTACGATCTCTAAGAATTTGTTGTTGCCATTACTTGTGTTGTTTGTTTTTACATTGCCAGCTTTGTTTTCAATTCCAAGAGGCATTTCTTTTCAGTTCAGTCAAGTCTTAGCTCTATCTCGGCTTTGATATGATTAAAATTATTAATCATCTTCATAATTAAACCATCTATTGTCCCATTATAGTCGGGTCTCTTCTCACAATTTAATAATATAATTAATATATTTTTTAACACTGTTCAATATTTTGTTCTGGCAGTTTTTAGATTGTTTCATTTTATATATATGTAATTGGATACTATATTATATAAAATTTAGTATGTTACTTCACTTGTACACTTTTATAGGTCTTACTTTTTAGAGATTTGAGATCGACCCAAAACTTGTTTCTATAACATTTAATTTCATTATTATCCTTAGACCATATTGGTTTCTTGGTTTCAACCTTCTCTCTCTCCGGAACTCTCCTAATCAGAAGGGGCACTAACCCACAATGGTCTAATGTAGATTAATAAGCTTCACTCACCTATGCAGGCATGCAGGTTTCCTCAAAAAGTTTTCCTATTTTCGTTAAGCACATTGGCGTCTACAATGTAGACCATACATGAATTAGAAATATGTTAGTGGTAGGGGACCGGGATCAAACCTCTGTAGTGTTTCAAATGTAGACCGTACATGAGTTTGAAATAATCCTTTGTACTGCGAATTGTATCTAGCGCCACTACAACCCCAATGCAGTTTGAAACCAAATATTTCAGAAATATCTCTCCAGATACCTTGCTCCTTGTTCTAGATAACGTTGCTTTGTCATCCGCGTTCAGCGACAAGTAGTGGGTGATGATCAGGCTTTTTCACTCGTTCAAGTCGTGAAGTCGCTGTACCACACACGCACTTTTGCTGGGGACTTTCAGTTTTATTCTGTTTTACAAAAATTGTGAACAACTTTGACAGTGCACAGACAAATGGAGTTTAACGCAACCTGTGCCGTACAATAAATTTGCTGAACACGATCTGTTGAAATCACACGTTTATTTTGCGCCGAAAGTGTTCCCCGTCGCAAAATTATAGCCTGATATATTACATGCGCCGTTTGTTGCTGTAGTAACGCGTTGCTATTAAATTAATCACAGGCGTTTTCTTGAAATAATACCAAATATTAACTATGATACATATCATGTTATAACGAACAGAATATTTTTTTCTAAACCACATATTTTTATAGATTAACCCATATTGATATATTCTTATAGGTATCATTAAAATTGTTTGGTCATTTAGAACGAATGAGTGAGATTCGATTGACCCAGCGAATATTATACCGGGCAAATGTGAGTGTGGAAGTGTCGGAAGAGGGTGCTCAGAAAAAACTTACCTTGACTATATAAACAACTTAGTTCAAAAATGCCAAATTCGTAGCACCTTTAATCGACGAAAGGGTATGAAAAGACGTATGGATATGGATGAGGCGAGAGAGATGTGTATTGGTCTCTGCCTACCCTTATGGGATACCGGCGTGAGTGTATGTATGTATGTATCATTAAAATATTTCGATGTAGGTATACGAATAAAGCCGTAGATGAAAGCTGTTAAATTATAAATTCATACCCTGTTCCTATTTTATTACACCACAGTAGTACCGTGGAACATTGCATCGTGGTAGGCGTTGGCCCGATGTTGCCGTAGAACTGTTCCCAGATGGATTGGCGATTATAATTAACTGCCTCATATTAGTAGGGATATCGAGGTAGGAGTTGTTGTACAGTAGATTTACAGGTGATTTATTGATATATACAAATTATATTTTATATAGACTACCAGCCTTGATAGGCTGGTAACAAGGTGTTGATACAACTTGTTCCAAAAAGCCAAGTTCGTAGCACCCTTAATCGAGGAAAGTGTATGAGAAAATTTATAGATGAGGATAAGGTGAGAGAGGTGTGTCAGAATCGTAGTATGTGGCAAACTGTGGTGTCTGCCTACCCTTATGGGATGCCAGCGTGAGTGTATGTATGTATGTATGTATGCACCAGCCTAACGTTATAATATTATCTCAATAATTATTTAAATAGTCTAAGGCAGAGGTAGAGTCATTTCTTACTTATATATTATATAAAAAAAAATTGAAAAAAAAAACCCGACTGCGCAAAAAATTGAAAACAAAATTTCCGCTGTGTTTGTAAATACTGTCAAAGTCAAAGTCAAAATTTTTTTATTCATGTAAACCCAACAGGTACTTATGAATAGTCAACAATCTACCAATTCATGTGATCATGATTCATCTACCAATGTCAATGTGATCATTCAAAACAAAAAACAAATTCAACTTTTTCTATCTTTTCAGTTCATTTAAGTAAGTTTTATTTGAGTATATAGAAAATAGAAAATTTAAGTAGAGCACGTTTCACGTTATGTTGAGTTGCTCTATTTATACCTCCTCCATAAACTGGAAGGGTTTTGCCGTAATGGCCTCGCTTGGCAGGCTTCTTGGAAAATTATTATATTAATTAGATACTATTAACTTGACTATTGTATATAGTATATACTTTACTCAAGCCTCTCTCGCCTCATCCACATATTTTGTGGATGAGGCGTGTCAGGATCGTATATGTGGCGAATTGTGGTCTCTGGCTACTCTTTTGGGATATCGGCGCGATTATATGTGACTTGAGCATGATGTTACCTGCGTCGGCTTTCCACGACTCTAAACAATTGCGGAACGATTATGCATATTTCAGATATTTTCGTTATCGGATATATTTGTGTGAAATATGAAAGATACATTTAATTTTATTAGTATAGTAATGATGCTTTTTTTTCAACTAAACTTAGTAGGAAAGCGGAACCTGGCAATGGAAGGCAGGATTAATAACGCCAAGAAGAAGAAGAAGAATATCGTTACCTAAAACTCAATATACAAGAAATTAAATTTTTGAGTGAATACGATTTGTATGTAAAATACAAAAAAAAAATAGTTGTCTTAATGTTGGTTTTAAAATGAACCACTGTTTGAAATTCATTATCCAATAGTTTCTACACTATGCAGTAAGTACCTATAGATGAGATGGCTATTTTAAACCATACCACTCGGAAGCATCAGAAGTCGTCGCAGCGTTGTGACGAGTTCGCAGCTGGTGTCCTTCTGAAGGGCAACGCGAGGTTAACCAGCTAATGGAAACCACGTCACCTGTTCAACATGATATCGATTTTGAGAATAAAAGAGGCGACATCGATGACCGGTGCGCCGTAATCGTTATTAACCAACCCGCTGAAATCGCAGGCTTTCTCGCGTGCCCACTGGCTTGTTCCTCACCTTCAGATCTGAGTACAAATCCGGGACAAGCATCAACGGATTTTTCTGAACTAAAAATATTTATCTAAATATAAATGTTTCGAAAAACGTGTAGCAAATATTGTTGGGGGTTGGAGGGACTTACGGGGATGATGGCAGACGGGAACAGCCACCTGGACCCACGCGCCATACCCCCGGTAATAAGATGGCGCTAGGAAGGTACTGTCGTTTCGCTTTCTATTGCGTTAAGCAACAGTTACCAAGGTTTAATAAGTAGTTATACTTAGATTAACCACTCTAACATTCATGTAGACCTTCAGGACCTCATCCTCTGTATTTCGTAAGCTCGTATGCCGTGGGATCAGGGTTTTATCAATCGACATCAGCCATTCTTACGGTTTGTTTGGGATGAACCAGAAGTGTCGGGAAGGAGTGTCACTATTAACTTGATTCGAGCAACCGCCATTTTATGAATGTTTTGTGACAGTAAGGATGATTGCCGTGCGGTTTTGCCATTTCTTCCTGTGGGTGCTGTGAGAACCAGCTAAGGGTATGGTCCAGGATAATGGGCAGCAGTGTTATCCTGTTATTCAGTCAAAATCTACTGCGATCTGCGAGACGCCTGCCAAGCGTGCAGATTATGGCAATTTTAAGGCGAAAGCCCATATCCAACTGTATACTTCCACACTGACGATGGTGATGAAGGGTGATTATCTTTGATACGTCGTGTAATCCCGTCCTTGGCGTCACATCTGCTATATGTTCATCAATTAGTTCTGCAGATGGACCGTGATTAGGTAAGAAACAAACGGACAGACATATGAAGACACCTCCGCATTATAGTGATTATATTCCGTATTTATCGTGATTAAGAGAACGTCCATTAATCACGTGAAGCTCGAAAGGGGGGAGGGGGTTCGGACAAAATCGCGAAGTGTCACTGGTAGGATAAGGGGATGAGATATCACGTGTATTTTTTGTTTGTTGAGCGCGCGCTTTCTAAACCGAAAAACGGCGCGTGATTTTACAATACTTTTTTGTCAAAAAGATAAACGTGATTTTGTGTAGGAGAGGTGTTTATTGGGGGGGGGGGGGTGTAAAAATTGTTAAAAGAACATCACGTGATTAATGGACGCCCCCTAAGTGTTGGTTCGACGACAATGTAAAACGTCGCGGTCCCTCTCTCACCGCCGTCTGACAGCCGCGACTAAACCTTTTAAACGCCTGTCATTATAAAAGAAAGTCATTTCCTCGCCACCGGAGTCGAAGCTCTTTTTTATGACAATAGAAATATGAATCTTATGAGAAGGGAATAAAAGCTGTTATTGTAATGATGAGTTGATAGGAAGTTGACAATCTTTATGAACTATATTATTATTTTGAAATATAATGTTTTTTTTATTATTTATAAAAACAATAATTTGACTTATAAACAATTGCCTCATGCTCCTGGGTTGGTCACTCATTCATATGGGATAAATTCTAAACGTAATGGACTATAGACACTTAGATTATTCTATTTCTGGAAGAAAATATACATTTAATATACACTGACTTTTGCCCGCGGCTCCGCCCGCATGAATGTCGGTTTCGCTAAATCCTGACACGATCATAGAATTATATAAAGAACTTCAATTCTACTGCACCGATTTTGATGAAAAATGCCGCAATATTTAAGTCGGAATAGTACCTCTAAAAATGTGAAGTTCTACTAAAATCGGCCTACTATATTTTGCGTGAATTTCAAACAAACAAACATTGACGAATTTTGTTTCAGGAGCCTTTAATTAGTCGATCTGAGTAGTTTTTTTTTTTACTTTCTTTGTTTTAGTTTAGTTTAGTTGTTGACATTTAACAATTTTATAATAGTAAATAATAGTAAATAATCTGGTAATCCCGTGTTTCGGGTGCCACGCTCCTCCAGTATTAATAAAATATAATATTTTAGCAAAGTTGCTCCAGTCGCCGTACAAAATTGTACATGAGTTAGTATGTGCGTATAAGTGTGTTTAAGTGTATGTGTGTGTATGTAAGTGTATTTTACATTTTTGGAATGTACAAGACATCATGTCCAATGTAATATATATCCACACCAATATTTGTTGGTGAAGGTTCCCCTGAAATGGTAGACTACCTAGAACAAATTACGCAAAAGGGCAATTCTACTGCGATAAAGAGGTTACGTGGCAAATTCAACTTAGTTGAGCAGCGTTCATTAAGCTACGCAACATCTTCTGGTCCAATAATGTTCAGAGCCCAGAGCCACACGTCATTGGTCATCGTGTGACCGCTACTGACCTACGCAGTAGACACCTGGTCTTCGGCGCTAACTATTGGCCTTGAATAAACCTTGAATAAACTCCGAGTCCCTGAACGGGCTATAGAGAGAACTGTGTTTAGCAATTCCCTTGCGTGACTAAATCTGGAGATATCCGTAAAAATCTAAGGTTACCAACGTAACTCGTAGAATTAATGAGTTGAAACGACGAGATGCGGGCCATAAAGCAAGCATGGGGAAGAAAGGAGAGCAAAAAACTCTTGGAGGAAGTTGAAAATCATCTATTGGGCTCTCTATGAAGTAAACCAATAGTCAGGAGTGAATGTTTTCAGGGTGATAAGGATTTTTTATAAGATTCAAGACCAAGTGAATATACCTTTGTGATTCCAATGTAGATGCGATGTTACCTCTGGTGACCGTGTCTGTAATTAAGGAGGTGTACCTCGTTATCTGGCTGGAATAGCACTCATTGTTAGAGCACTGCTGGTTGAGGTACATTAATGGTAAAACGGTGGCATCCACTAAGTACATTTCCTTTGTATGTCAGAAGTTGACCCTACTCCCGGAGTTTTTTCACCAAAAGTTGTACGAACAGGAGTTTACATTTTAAATTAATTATTCAGTTAATAGTCATCGTACTTACAACACTGACAACATATAATTACAACACGCGATAGTATCGACTTATATTCGTACTAAATATAATTACCCTGAACGACGCATTAAATGGGCTAATTTTATTAATATAGAAATTAATAGCGACCCCTTGTGGCCGTATATTACATTTGCGGAGCTACCTCAAACGCAATAACAATGGACTCTAATTATTATTGTGCACGAAATTGTCAGTATCGCCTTGTTATTGCTGAACAGAGCGCGGGGTGAGCAAAAAGCGATAATAAATGAAAATATGGCAGAAGCAAACCACATAGCAATTACTTTTAATTCGCACCGTTAAGGCTTAGTGCAGTTATTTGAAATAGCGCCATCTGTGTTAGGGAGTGAGAGTTTTGTGTTGTTTTAGTTCCACTACGAGTTGCGGTGGCGCTGCAGGTCGTAAAATTTTATAACTAGAGAGCTTAAATGAAACGTCAATTCATTTTAACTCTGTCGATTTCGGCGTTTTGTGCCTTTAATTCAATAATTATTACAGTTTATTCCTAATTAATTAGTGCTCTAACGTAATTTAAGTAATGATTGCATAAATAACGGCTATGTAGCGTTTTATAACGTATTTTACTTCGCACTAATTAATATTAGTGCGAAGTAAATAAACAATTTATAGTAGCTAAATGAACAATTTTAACTTATAATATAATTTTAATTTTCAGTAATTTCCTGCAAATTTATTATTATCATTATATCAGCCATGTGCATTTGTGGTGCAGTGGTTTTAGACACGGCTTACGATCGAAGGGTCGTGGGTTCGAACCCGCTCCCGTACCACTGAGTTATTATTTGCAATTCATGTACGGTCTACATTGTAGACACCAATGTACTTAACGGAGAAGGAAAACTTTGTGAGGAAACCTGCATGCCCGCATGGGTGTGTGAAGTCTACCAACCCGCACTAGGCCAGCGCGGTAGACTACGGCATAATCCTCCTCCTGATCAGGGGAGGTCCGTGTCTCTGTAGTGGGGACGATATAGACTGGGGATGATGATGATTATATCAGCCCACAGATGTCCACTGTTGGACGATTGCCACACCGATCGGTTATAAGACACCTGCATCCACCGATTGACCGCGACTTTAATCAGTTCAGCGGTCGACCTATTCGGAAGTCAATCCGCACTACCTACGCTTTCCAGTTTCGACCAGTCAGTCCAATACTTTGGGACCCTACGAGTAATTTCCATCAGTTCTGCAAGTCATATGCCTCGCCCACTGCCTTAAGGCTTTGCAATCCTCTGAGCCACAAAAATAACTCAGGTTCCCCCATGGATTACTTTATTGCGGATTTTATCTCGCAGGGAAACTCCGAGCATAACACTTTCCACGGCTTGCTGGCTGACCTTGAGCTTCCTTATGAGGCTCGTAGTCAGTGGTCACGTCTCGGATCTATAAGGTCATTACTGGTGACACACACCGATTAATACTCCAATTAGCATTGCGATATTTTACGTAATCAGGGGGCAGGACAACTTATCGGGATTCCAAATCATTTTAATTCCATTCACCAAATGAATAAGCTTTTAACAAGCCCACATACATTCCTACGAACGTTATTTCATCATATGTTGTAGAAATTAAATACCTAATCTTTAATTACGAATGTTTGTTGGTTCCATAAACGGTTAAACGCTGGATGTTTCACCTTATCGTCTGCAATTGCTTCAGGGCTGTCATTATCGGCGACCTGAATTCTATAAACTTTTTGGAATCTTTATTCAAAATTACTAGAATTTTTCTATTTCTATTTTGTTTCTTTTGTATATTTTCATTCTCTCACAAGTTTTCTTGGGGAATATAATAAAATAACTTTACTAATTTCTTCAACACCCTTCGGGCTAGTCTAGAATAGTCATATTTGCACTTTTTCTTCTACTTCAATTTTATCCATTTCTTCAGTATTGCCGTCATAGGAGTACTGTTATTTTTGAAGTAAGCTGTGTGAATCGGCGAAGGGATTTATCAGGACAGTGAGAGGCAGCATTATCCTGTAACTGAACGAATATTTGCTGCAACCTCCAAGACGTGTGGTTAAGCGTAAAGTTCAAACTAGTGTATACTAACGTGTATAGTGTCTATGAACTCTGCACTAGCTGTCTATGCAACTCACCCAGTTTTGGTTTTCAGCAGTAAATCATATTTTATTATTACCAATTTTTTCTGCATACCCAACCTTGTTGTTACGGCAAAATTCTCGCAAGCCCTAAGTGACCTAATTACTACTTATCGAAATAAGCTTTTTTTCTTATCAAGTGGCAAAGTAGGGCCGTTCAGTGTTATATATAGAACTAGCACTGCGGCTTCGCTATTAAAACTCATAGCCTATCCCCATTCTCAGTATCTATCTTTCTGCCAGTCTTGCATACTAGACCAAAACTGGTTTTTTGAAAATACTATCATAGAGAGACCTATGTCTAGCGGTGGCCTTTAGCTGGCTGACAAGGATGATAATTAGAACACAATTATATGTAAATAAAGTAACTGCCCACAAATCGAATCAGCACCATCGAACTCTATCATTAAGGTAGCACCTCACAGCAAATTATCAACATCAGTTTTAGCAACACTATATAACTTTCGTATCAACTTCATACTGATAATATATATAAATGTGTTCGTTGATTTATCCTCCCCTACATCAATGAGTAAAGGTTGACGTGATTTCTTCATGGATATAGTTAGAAGTTCCTGTGGGATATGTAAAACACGTCCATCTTATCAGAGTCACAGCTGACTGCTTGGTTCGGTGTGAGTGACCCCGCTTTCGTGCCAATTGCTCCCGGGTTCGAAACCTGGTAAGAACAAATTTTGAATGATGAGCACGAATGTTTGTATCCGAGTCATAGATATTTATCTATATATGTATTCATTTTTTTTTGTCGAAGACATATGGAATCCTAATTTAGGTTTTGATCAACGTGTGTGAAAAAATCTATCTTTAATGTAATAAATCTGTCCATAATATAAACTTATTTGTCCACAATATTAAAAATATCTCCACAATTAAAAAAAATTAAAAAATCTATCCACAATATAAAAAATCTGTCCACAATATAATAAATCTGTTCATAATATAAAAATCTATCCATAATTTAAAAAATTTGTCCATAATATAAAAGGTAATCGAAGACATTAAATGAAGTGCGTATATTCCTATAGTTTATTTCGACGTTAACAGCAAGGTACAGCCCTACTTTACATACTCGTAGCACCAACGCACGAATGAAACGCACCGACCGATGTTGTGTAATGTAACGTTGTTTTAAACGGATCGTCCGCAAACACGACGCTCGCACTGGATTAAATTACCGGCGATTATATTGAGTGGAATGTTTAAACGTACATAATATTAATTTTATAAAAAAAAAATGGTTTGATCATTTAGAAAAAATGAAGAATAGGAGAGAGAGAGATTCGAATGACGAAACGTATATATCAGGCGAATGTGAGTGGAAGTGTCGGAAGAGGGCGCTCAGGGAAAACCTGTCTTGATGAAATCAAAATTTTTTTTCAACAAAATTTCACATTTATAGCATTCTTAATCGACGAAAGTGTATGAAAAGATGTAGGAAAGTGGATAAGACAAGAGACGTTTTTCAGGATCGTGGTATTTGGCGAACTGTAGTCTGCTTACCCTTATAGGATACCGGCGTGAGTGTATATATGTATGTACATACAAACAGTCACGCCTTTTCCCCTTGCTGTCTAACGGGGAATCCAACGCCGGTCTCCGTCATGACAGGCGGGATCACTGACCATTATACTACCGAAGAATTGGGATTGATAGAGACCATTTTTTTACTCGCTACAAACATTTGATGTAGTAAAATAGCTATCCATAGCCCACTTTTCGCCCCCGCGGGACACAAGACGTGTCGGGTGGCGAACCATGACGCCGCCATTTTATGGGTTTCAAAAGTGATTAAAGTTCCTCATTGCGTTCCCACGGAAAAGGGGTGAGATAGGAAAGGTGTCTTGAGCAAGGAATGTGGAATTTGGGAAAAGGATTACAGGATATAGGATACTACTATCTCGGAAGGAGTAAATAGTATTTCGCAAGAGACAGTAGTAGCTCGGGGGGCCGGGGTCGCTTACCCGTGTACTTAAGTCTATTTGCCGGACAGGCTAAAAGACTAACTACTCCCTGATAATTTTTTATTTTTTTTTAATTTGACCATCTTTTTGAAACCATTAATTGCATAGGGCTTATCTACCATAAGTAACATTTAGGAAGGATGAACATTGATACCTATTATTTTAACCGTTTTTTTTTAATTAGTAGTACTGCTTTGAATCTCTCGATCGAAATATGGTATTCCAGAGACGTATTGTCGGCTTGGGGGATAATAAATAATATTAATTTAAAATAATTAAGCAGCGGGTGAGATACCTTAATTTTTTAGCATTTAGTGATTTGATATATTGATTGTTCTTTTTGCATTTCAATTATAAAATAGGATTGAAAAAATCTATATTAAAAAATTCCATATAGAAAACAAAGACAGAAAGATTACGCCATATCATCTTTTTTCATCATTTTTTTTTCGTTCAATATAATAATCCATTATGTTTTTGTAAAGAGAGTAGAGAAGATAGACACTGTTTGAGATTGGAAATGTAGGAGTGCCACTCACCTCGAACCGTTCGGCTATCGGGCTCCTCCTTAGGC